>JAJTUV010003138.1:0-73737 GCA_021653895.1 Mastomys natalensis | reverse complement strand
TTCCCAAGGGGAACTCAGGGAAGAGCAAAGTACCAGGCAGACGTACCAGCAGCTACTTTGAAGTGTATAGAGTAGCCAATCAGCCAGGCCATGGCCTGCTTTGTGTATACAGGTAATTCACCCTTACGATGATTACTGTGTAAAAGAAGGACAAGAAAAAGAAAACAGAGAAAGTGGGCTATCACGGCTGCAAGTTTTGAGATACAGCAAACCAGGAGTAAAATGTGGAAGAGAAGCAGAATTCAGTGAAATATCTTTAGGGAGCTTCAGGGTGTGGAAACATGAGAAAAGATAGAAGATGAGTACCCAAAATGGATAATAACTCCTCAGACTTAATGAGACAGTAAGTCTTATTAAACAACAAACAAAAAAGCTCAAAAGATAGACTGTCAAAGAAGACATGATGGCAAATGAATGATGGATACTTAGACTCGTGTGTCTTTGGTGATTTTCAAACAACTGGGTATCATGACACACCAGTTAGAATAATGGCTCAGATCCTCAACAGAGACACCCAAGCTGAGAGAGATGGACAGGAACTCCCCTCGACTGCTAGAAGGAATGGCATAGACAGCTTAGCAGAGGTTTACAACACAGAAGACATTCTTACCACAGACCCTAGAAATTTCAATTCAGAGTAATCACTAAGCAAAAACATGCTCATACAAAATCCCATAGGTAAATGTTTAGGGCTTTATTCAAAACTGCTGAAACTTGGCAGTCATTCAGATGTCTTTCAGCAAGTCTATCACCCAGTTCTTTTTTTTTTTAATTTTATTTATTTATTTATTTAATTGGATATTTTATTTACATTTCAGATGTTCTCCCCTTACCCCATTTCCCCCCTTTCCTCCCAGGAACCCCCTATCCCATCTCCCCTCCTCTTGCTTCTATGAGGGTGTGCCCCACCTACCCCCCACCTCACCTCCCCACCCCTACCCTCAAATTCCCTCACACACGGCGTCCAGCCTTCATGGGACCAAGGATCTCTTCTCCCACCTATACCTCCCTTGCATATATAGCTGGAGCCATGGGTCCCTCCCTAAATGCTCCCAGGCTGGTGATTTAGACCCTGGGGGCTCTGGTTGGTTGGTATTGTTGCTTTTCTCATGGGGTCCTGAACCCTTTCAACTCCTTCAGTCTTCACTCTAACTCCTCCATTGGGAACCACATGATCAGTTTAATGGTTGGCTGTGAGCATCTGCCTCGGAATATGTCAGACTCTTGCAGACCTCTAAGGAGACAGCTATGTCAGGCTCCTGTCAGCATGCACTTCCTGACATCCACATCAGCATCTACCTTTGGTGATTGCACATGGAATGGATACCTAGGTGGAATGGTCTGCAGACGGCCCTCCTTCAGTTTCTGTCCTGCACTTTGTATCCATATTTGCTCCCTTGAGTATTTTGTTACTCCTTCTAAGAAGGACCAAAGCTCTCCTTCCCCCTTGATCTTCATTCTTCTTGAGCTTTATGTGGTCTGTAAGTTGAATCTTGGGTGTTTCAAGCTTCTGGGCTAAAATCCAATAATCAGTGAGTGAATACCATGTATGTTCTTTTGTGATTGGGTTACCTCACTCAGGATGATATTTTCTAGTTTCATCCATTTACATAAGAATTTCTCAAATTCATTGTTTTTAATAGCTGAGTAATATTCCGTTGTGTAAATGTACCACATTTTTTGTATCCATTCCTCTGTTGAAGGGCATCTGGGTTCTTTCCAGCTTCTGACTATTATAAATAAAGTTGCTATGAACATAGTGGAGCATATGTCCTTGTTATATGTTAGAGCATCTTCTGAGTATATGCCCAGGAGTGGTATAGCTGGGTCCTCAGGTAGTGATATGGCCAATTTTCTGAGGAACCACCAGACTGTTTTCCATAGTGGTTGCACCATCTTGCAATCCCACCAACAATGGAGGAGTGTTCCTCTTTCTCCACATCCTCACCAGCATCTACTATCACCTGAGTTTTTGATCTTAGCCATTCTGACTGGTGTGAGGTGGAATCTCAGGGTTGTTTTCATTTGCATTTCCCTGATGACTAAGGATACTGAACATTTCTTTAGGTGCTTCTCGGCCATTCACATTTCCTCATTTGAGAATTCTTTGTTTAGCTCGATACCCCACTTTTTAATAGGGTTATTTGGTTGTCTAGAGTCTAATTTCTTGAGTTCTTTGTATATATTGGATATTAGTCCTCTATTGGATGTGGGATTAATAAAGATCTTTTCCCAATCTGTTGGTTGCTGTTTTGTCCTATTGACAGTGTCCTTTGCCTTACAGAAACTTTGCAATTTTATGAAGTCCCATTTGTCAATTCTTGATCTTAGAGCATAAAGCCATTGGTGTTCTGTTCAGGAACTTTTCCCCTGTGCCTAGGTATTCAAGGGTCTTCCCCACCTTCTCTTCTATTAGTTTCAGTGTGTCTGGTTTTATGTGAAGGTCTTTTATCCACTTGGACTTGAGCTTTGTACAAGGAGTTAAGAATGGATCGATTTGCATTCTTCTACATGTTGTCCTCCAATTGAGCCAGCACCATTTGTTGAAAATGCTGTCCTTGTTCCACTGGATGGTTTTAGCTCCTTTGTCAAAGATCAAATGACCATAGGTGTGTGGGTTCATTTCTGGGTCTTCAACTCTACTCTACTGATCTTCCTGCCTGTCTCTGTACCAATACCATGCAGTTTTTTTTTTTTTTTTTTTTTATCACTATTGCTCTGTAGTACAGCTTGAGGTCAGGGATGGTATCACCCACTTCTTTAACAAGATTTTTTGATTAACTAATCGACTGGTTGATTGATTGATTTGGTCTAGTAACAGATATATATGTTATTTACATTGGTCCAAGAGTGAAGCCTGTAACATAAACTGTGGTGGTAATTATATGTCACTATGGGTTCATCAGTTTTAATAAATGTATCTCCTGGTGCAGGAAGCTTCTATAATATACAAGAACTTGTGTGTGTGTGCAAAGCTATTTCTGTAATTTCTGTTCAGTTCTGCTACAAATCCAAAGCATAAGGTCTGCTTTAAAAGCCCATCTGAGGGGGCTGGAGAGATGAGTCAGTGGTTAAGAGCACTGATTGCTTACTCTTCCAGAGGTCCTGAGTTCAATTCCTAGCAGGCTCATAACCATCTGTAATGGAATCTGATGCCCTCTTCTGGTGTGTGAAGACAGCTACTTCATCTCTCCCTTTGCCTAAGTGCTAAGGTGCTAAAGAACAGCTTCATCTTGTCCCAGATCTAAATGACTTGCTGCACCCAGATGATTAAGGTGTTAACTGCTAAACATAATCCTTTGATTTATAGAGCGCTGAACATTTTGCCACCTTCGGATAACACCATGTTATGTGTTATGCTATGTGTATGTGGCCCTCTCTTTAATTTTGACCAACTAACATAAAGCAGAGAATATAAATTGCTGTGATGTTTCAAGGCCAACTGTCATGTTCCTGCCAGGAGAGGAGAGAAGAAGAGAGGGGAGGGAAGGGAGAGGAAAAAAAAGAGATATCTATGTTCTGTGTGAACACAGCCCTACCCAGCATAGAGTGGTTTTCCTGTACATATGTCACTATGGGTTCATCAGTTCTAATATGTGTGTCTCTCTGATGCAGGAAGCTCCTATAATATACAGGAACCTGTGTGTTTAAGGGAGTGGGTACGAAGCACCTATAATTTCTGCTGCAAATATAAAATATAAATAAGCTCTACTTTAGAAACCACACATGAAACACAGTTCCCAGGTAGTTCCCCTCCTGTGTGCAGCCTCTGGATGCTAGTAGTAAATAAAGTCCCATTGGTCCCTGAAACAGATCAAAGAATTTACTGAAGAAAATGAGTCACTCAAAGAAAACGTCTATTCATTCTGGTATTTGGGTGTGTTCAATTAAAAAAAAAATCATCCAATGGCTTTTTCCTTCCCACTATCTTAACAAATGTTACCATACAAAGTCATGATCTTGAGTCTGTCAGATGGCACAAACCAAAGTGCAGTCTCTCAGGATCAGAAAAGACTCCCAGGCTAGACAGAGAACAAGCATTGTGGTATGTGTTGTAGAGCACAGGAAGAAAACAGGCTACCATGCAGGCAAGTGAGAAAAATTAAGTGAAATTTCGGTAAGGAGTTGCTGGAAGTCAAGTGTGGGCACCTGTCAGAATCAGAAAACTTCCTAAAGGTATAGTCAGGGCCAACTCTCATATGTGTTGGCTAAATCTCAGCAGGTGACTACAAGGAAAACTGCAGATAGAGCAAGAGTACAGGAGAAGTCTGGAAGGGCAACATAAACCCCATTTGTCGCCATCTAAGGATAAGGCCCCTGATTTCAAAAAAGGCCATAAGGCACCAGCTTTGGGAATAGACCATAAGTCCCAGAAACTAAGTCATAAGACACCAACCAGCTCTAGGAAGATACTATAAAGTCCAGACAAGATCCCCAAACCCCCTCCCAAAGAACAGCCTGGGGAAAACCACAAAACCACAAAAATGGAGAAATATCTCAGAATGGGCCATCTGCAATGGACAGCCCTATTTCAACACATGATCGAACATACATGATATGGGAAATGCAGACCATAGACCATCTGTGACCCCTGAGCACCCACCAATGAAATTTTAGATTACCTAATCCTTCCAGAGATAAGAGTCTAGAGATTTCGGTTCCCTATAAGAAGGCCTTTGTGCCTTTGTCTGGGGTTGCCATTTTAGAGAATGGTTGACTCCTGCATGTTGTTTCTGCAGAATAAACACTCTTTGTTTTTTAATACTATTTGAATCTGGGGTCTTCCTTCAGCGATTTTTGAACCCTCACACTCAGAGGGACATGGGGGCAACTAAGGGGAAAGCACAAAGCTATCCAGACTCTCATTTGAGCACTAAAAGCCCAAACCAGGTAAGGGCAGTGGTGGTCTCTCTTCTCCAGTCCCAGGAACCAAGAGGCCCATAGAGGCCCGGAGAAGACAAAAATCCAATGCCATTTAGGCCAAGGGCAGGAAAATCATGAATATAAATGAACATAAAACATATTTCCAGATTTTTGGATGTAAATTAAATACATTTTGGTGAAAAGGGTCTCAGCCTGTTTTTGCAAAAGATCACAGCAAACTTCATTAATTTACAAGATATTGGTGGCTATTTTCCTACTGTGACATCTTAACCAAATAGCTGTTATTAATTACCATGAAACAGAATAAAAGTATGGCTGTCTCTTGAGAGGCTCTGCCAGAGTCTCCCAAATACAGAAGCAGATGCTCGCAGCCAACCATGGACTGAGCTCGGCGTCCCAGATGGAGGAGCTGGAGAAGAGACTGAAGGAGCTGAGGGGGTTGCAGCCCCATGGGGGAGAGCAACAGTGTCAACCAGCCAGAAACGCCCCCCCCCAGCTCCCAGGGACTGGACCACCAACCAAAGAGTACACATGGAGGGACCCATGGCTTCAGCCACATATGTGGCGGAGAATGGCCTTGCTGGACATCAGTGGGAAGAGTGGCTCTTGGGCTTGAGGGTGTTCGATTTCCCAGTGAAGGGGAATACCAGGGCAAGAAGACAGGAGAGGGTGGGTGGGTGGGGGAGCACCCTCATAGAGGCGTGGGGAGGGAGGATGGGCTAGGAGGTTTCCGGAGGGGAGACCTGGAAAGGGGAAAACAATTGAAATGCAAATATCCAATTAAAAAAAAAGAAAAAGAATAAAAGTATCAAATCAATAAAGTAAATCACACATCAAAGAGAACCAGAAGCTAGGTGGTTTCTTCTATCAGACAACCATAACACACAACTTCTGGTCATTCTTAAGGCTTTCTTAGTGGGTTTTCCCACATGTGCTTGCCCCACGCAGACTGCTGGCATTCCCAGGCAGATGGAAAACCCATAGATGCCGCCCTTCCCTCCTCTAGTCCTGGAGCTCATGTCTGTGAAGATCTCAGAGATCTAAACAAAAACAAAGTTAGTTCGTAATTACGGAGAGTCCAGGCAAATGTGAGAGGAAAGGAAGAACACTTCCCCACATGCCAAATAAGACACTGTGACCCGGTGGCTCCTGGGTGCTCATTAATTGTGACAGGGAGTGGGACCCTACAAGAAGCTCATCTTTACTTTGAAGCAGGTCTGCCTGTAGTCCTCTCTCAAGGCTGCCCCGGAATTGCTTGGTGCAGCACCACCTGAGCCTGGCTGAGGCTTGGCTCACATGTAAGGCTTTCAGAAAGCTTCTCAGGTCACCTATCCCCACCAGCAGCCCCTCTCAAGGTCACTTAACAATCAAGTACAGAAGTGACCTAAGAAACAACAGTTCGTCAGTTAACAGGCGATCATGCAGACTGCACGCTGCTCCTGGAAAAGGCACTATAGTAGTAGAAAGGGGATGCAGACTGGGCTGCAGAGAAGAGAGAGGCTGCCTGCTATCTGTCCTTGGACAAGAAGCACAGTGTGCTACCACAAACTTCAAGTGACATCAAAGCGTGTAATGGACAGTTCCCGACTCTTTTGGAATGTCCTGAAGCTGAGTATTTTCTTAAAAAAAAAAAAAATACATAAAATATTGAATAGAGACGTTAGAAATATTCTGAAATTAACAATGTTTTTATTCTTTCTACATTTTCCCCTTGGAACACTCTCTTTTTCTCCTATCCAATTATTAAACTCTATCTATACTTGGGGGAAATTATCTATGTTATATATTACACGATTTCTAATCTGTTCATTGTAGAACGTTTTGAAAGCAAGAGAGGAGTGGAGAGAAGATTGCATTTTTATTTTTAAGAATTTAAGAGACTGCCAGGCAATGGTGGCGCACGTCTTTAATCCCAGCACTTGGGAGGCAGAGACAGGTGGATTTCTGAGTTCGAGGCTAGCCTGGTCTACAGAGTGAGTTCCAGGACAGCCAGGGCTACACAGAGAAACCCTGTCTTGAAAAACCAAAAAAAATTGAAAAAAAAAAAAAGAATTTAAGAGATTAGACATAACGGGAAAGTACTAGAAAGAAGGAAAAAAATCACAACCCTTACAATCTGAGAAGATGGAAGGACAATTAGTTTCATGATGAAAAACATTTACTTTGGAAAGTTAACTTCATCACAATTATACAGTAACTGGATGCTGACCAAATAAAACACACCAAAATACACTGTAGTTTTTCATACGTCCATCTAATTTCCGGCCAATATTACCACTATTCTCAATTTCTATTTTCTTTGCAAAGGAGATTCAGAGAGATGCATAATACATAATGATACTGAACAATATTGTCAAAATTGCATCTGCAAAGTCATGTAAAATATTTGAATACCGACTGTCTCATCAGTTCTGTTCCAGAAGAGCATTGGAGCTCCAGGCAGAGCCACAATACTTGGGTTCCTGTAATATTTTCATTCAACATATCTTGTCAAGGACCAGCCTCACCTCGGAGAGGGGTTCCTGAGAGAAGGCCTGTTTGGGAGCTTTTTCGTGCTATTCTAAAAACTCTCTGGTTGAGGCAGCTTTCTCTGTTAGAAAAAATTGTAAAAGCTATCTGCATAGCTCCTGGGTTTTCTGACCAAAGGCAGAAAAGCTGCTATAAAAAATTATTGGATCTTCCAACCAAGTTAGAATTCCTGCTTGAAGAGCTGTTTTTGCTCTCCAGATATCTCTAGACAGCTTACCTCTATCTAGAGAAAATTCTAAAAAGAACTGCTACCACTCTCTGCTAGCTCATCTTACACAGAACAAAAGCCCAGTCTTTAATTTACATATCAATTGAGTCATTTACTTCATGTTTCCTTTTGATTATCCTATGAATCAGCATCCCAGACCCTAGTCCTTTGATTCTTAGAAGATAGCAAACATACACTTTCTTTTAACATTGCAAAAGAATTCAGAAATCTGTCTGCCTCTGTTAAGCACAGACAATAAACTAGCTGGGACCCCATCCTGAAATTACTATTTCTATGATACCTGGGCCAGGATTCGCTGTGTCTCAGGCTGACATTGAACTCAGGAATCTGTCTGGCTTTTTATATTTCTGACAAGCTGGCTAATAATGTAGCTGCCTTTTTTCCATTAGGTTTATGAAACCCCTCATATAATTCATATTGCATCCTTATATTTTTGCATAGTTGAAAAATTATATATTTTTAAACTCATGGTTTTAGAGTTCTTTTCCACAGCTTTAAAGGCTGTCCTGAAGGTTCCAATGTTTACCATTTTGCTGAGACATAGCCACACCCTCAACTCCCGGACTGCTGTTTCTAATTATGAGGGAGTCACTAACATTAAACAGGGAGGACATTTCCTTGGAAGGAAAGAGTCTTCCACTGCTGGTACCGGTTCCAGAAAATATGCACATTATTACACAAACAAGCTTTATACCCAAAGCAGCCACTGGCACTCGTGGAGGCTCACACCTGGGCCCTGTCTCAGGGGCAGGATCCACGTCACTCTGTCTCCACTCAGGCCATGCCAGGCTTAGCAATGTCTCTTCTATAGTTTTTATTTAACATAACACATTCTATTCTCATACACAGCTAGTCTTTTTTCTGTATTTGGAGCCTTTTGGGTGCCTTTCAATAATCAACTAAATATGACATCTTATAAATAAATACATATTGTGTAATATTAGTGAATCACACCCACCACTGTAACTCCTTAGAAGTTGTATGTCAGGAAGAAAGGAGACTGTCTATATGGCCAAATCTGGAGGCAAAATAAAGGATGTTCAAGGAGAAAACAACTCCTGTCAAAATGTATCAGCTGAGTGCAACTATTATGACCAGCATTCTCTACAGTTTAGCACAGGTCCCATCTTGCTCTGACGTACTTGATTCTGAGTGATTAGGACCCACGAACAGACCTGAAGAAGAACTGTCACAACATTCCTTATATGGTACATCATAGGATCCTCAGACTGGAGACCATTAGTAAGAACATCTGAACTGGTCTGAGTGATAACTGACAGGGAAGGTTATAACGCGCATCTTGCTTGACCACGTGGCCTTGGCTAATCATGAGACTCAAAGACACAGGGTTCTGAATAAGAATTTTCATGACAGTAAAACTTAATGAAGTGACTCAGTAGGACTGAGAAGTTATTTGATATAATCCATGCTGGATACTATCAAGTATGGTAGGACACCATCCTTGAAAGCCACAGTTTTGAGACCCACAGCCATCTGAGGTCCTGATCCCCATATTCCAGTATTTATGCCAGATACTCTAGGCCTGAGGTGAAGTACAGACTTCCTGGCTTATACTAAGAGCTTCAGGACTTTTTCCTAGGTTACTCTGAAGCTTTCTGACCACACTTGTTGACAGCAGTTTCCACTATGCAGGATGCTGCATGGACCCTATATTGTCAAGTCACATATTTTTATTTCTAATCACTAACATTAGCTGTCTAACACAAGCATAGCTCTGGGACTGAACATAATTTTTATTTTTGGCTTTAAATTTAAAAAAAAAAAAACTATTTTCTATTTTTTTTTTCATTTTCCACTTTCCTACCCAAAAGTGCTGTGAAGGAATTAAACAAAGAAACAAAAACAATAATAATAGCAACGCACATTTCACCTAGGAGATCTTCTCTTTCCTCCTTTCTCTCCCTCTTCCCCTGTATGAAGCCCTTATTAGGTTCTTTCGGTTCAGCCTCCAAAATGCATTATCAGTGTCTGCTGTTGTCTCCATTTTCATTGCAATAAGCCCAGTGCAAGTCACCAGTGTCAAGGATAAGGCAAGAACCATGAGCCTAACTTCTCCTTGTGCTTGCCCTGCTGCTGTGCTATGATCTTCTCCTCATTCAGAAACCAGACTGGCCCCAGAAACAGAAACCATGCAGCACTGCTGCTCCCAGCCTTGTCAACAGCTTCCCATCAATATGCACAGAACAACAAAAGCAAATAGCACTGGCTAGTGCTTTAGTCTTGAAGGACTAGAAGTCTCCCTTGAACTCCACCTAATCTTGAAGCCATTTGTACCAAATAAGTCAAATGGTCCAAAAAAGTACTCACCAGAGACAGGCTGGGAAGCAGCTCTAGCTGGGCTAGGGCAGTATTATCCAGGCTTTGTAGACAGAGGAGGTAGGGGGAGATAAAGGCATGAGACCTAACTGAAGAGTATTTGAGGTCTTGGTAGCAGGAGAATCTGATGTTCGTCTAAAGTCTAGACATGTTCTATCCCAGGTGTTCCATCTGCTAATCAAGTTGTGCATTTTTTCAAAGTTCATTCTATCAACAACCAAAGTGATAGCCTATGCTATGTTTGTGGTGCTGTTTGACCCCCAAAAGTTTATGGGCTAAAAGGCTTTGGTCTACAGAGTTGGAAAGTAATATGGTAAAAGATAATTAGGTCACAAGACTCCCCTGCCTCAAACAGTTAAGTTAATGCTCCAGTGAGGAGGTCTCTGAGGGATTTGGCAGCTGTTTACAGAGTTGCCTGTTACAAAGGAAGTTATACCACATGCTTGGTATTTTTGGTTTGTGGTCATTTTTCCTTATTCTCCACCATGCATGGAGCCTCACCATGACACTAGCCCCTGGTTGTTTAGATTTTCTCGTCATCAGAATCATTAGCAAAATACATCTCTTTACTTAGACCATACCCAACCTCAACTACTTTGTTACAGCAATACAAAAACAGACTAAGACTCTTTATGTTTTACAGAGGACTTACATAAAACTTAGGAATTGAGATTTTTCACATGTTCTCCAGACAGTAACCTGCTGCCTCAGACAAAGCCAGTTGGACTATAACTCTACCACTCTGACATCCAGTCTTTATCTTCCCAGAACTATAGTCCCCTCCAAAGCAGGTCTTTATGTGACAGCCCAAGGCTAATTGTGTGCTTTTACCACTGTTTTATCTAATAACCGAGGAGATAATCCATGCTCATTAGCAACTTTTGATTATTAAGGAGGAAGAACTCAATCTAGTGTGGGGATGGGAGGTAGTTTAAGGATCATTAAGTCATCCTGTTAAGAAGTTGCACACTTATTCTGCCACCTCCATCCTGATGGCCAGTCACACCCACCACACAGTGAGGAAACAGGAAAAGGTGAAGAGCCACTTATGGCTTTAAAAACACAAAGATAAGGGTAAGAAAATTCAATTCTTAAAAAAAGAAAATCTTATAAAACAAAAAAGTTTGAAATATGAGAGAAGCATAACAAACAAGGGAAGCAACTGTGTCTTTCTCTGCTGTTTGCTAGGTGACAAACATTTGAGGTCTCAATCTACTTCTCAGCGGGAATTACATATAGTTTTAATGAGATGAATATTATAATGCTCTCCCTACTGAGATAATCTCTATAGCATCATGAAAGAATTGAAGAAGCATAATGAAGTTCTAGAAACGAACTTTAAAGTTGAGAACATTCAAAGTCTTTAGGGAAAATAAGACTCACATTTAATTCAGTGACACCCGTCATACCTCCCACGTTCAACCATCATATATATATTTTTTTTAAATAAAAATATATATGTATGTGTTGTCCGTGTGTGTGTGTGTGTGTGTGTGTGTTTTATGTATATATATATATATATATACATAATACTACAAATATTTCAAAAAGCTCATATTTAAATCAGTAAACAACAAGGAGGGAATGAGAACCTGTGTCAAAGACTGTATTATTAATAGTCTAGTCACAGCACATGCAAGATAACTAAAATAGAAGAACATCAAAGTCAAGATATGTTGCAAGACAAAGGCTAACATGGATTCCTCCCCGAGGTAATAGGAAGGAAAAGAAAGAATAAAACATAATAAGCTACTGTCAATGTTCTGGACTGTTCTCCAGAACTTGACACTGAAACCCTGTAGCTGAAGACACTATATACTTGAGTCATGGAGCATGGAGAAATGAAACCAGTATGGATCTAGAAGCTTCATTCTTATTGGCCAGCTTTTGTAGTGCCAAGTGGTTCTGTTCACATCACTGGAGGAAAAAAGTAATTACCACCATTACCTCACTGTGAACCTTTGAACTACAACAGTGACCAGTCTGGCAAGACATGCACACTTGTGCAATCATGACACACATGTCATAGGAACCACTAGCTACACCTTCTGGTTAGATTTATAGCCTATTCCATAAATTGAAAAAATCTCATACCTGGTACAAGTCTCAGGTCCCAGGGCAAAGCCTACTATTACTACTTTGCTAAATGGCCATAGTATTAAATCAACTTCTAACAAATTATCACTAAAACTGTAGATTAGTGAGTGCATCTCTCAACCCCCATTTGGGAAGCTTCTTTGTACAAAGACGGGGTTAACACAGAGAGCCACAACTGATCAAGGTGCAGAGAATAAGGACTATAAGATGCTCAGCCCTAAATGAGACATCTGAGTCACAGCCTCTCCCCACAAGGCTCAGGGATCACTGCTGAACAGCAGGTGAAAAGACTCTAAGAGTCCGAGATGGCAAATGAGTACAAGAAAAGAAAGACTTCTGAACACAGCAAGGCAACTGCACATGTAAATTTTCAGCAGGTGAGACACCATGCCCAAGACAGACAACTCAGGCAGACAACACTTCAGCACCGAGAGGCCAGTAAGTCCCACGTCTAGCTGAGAGGTTGGTACCTAAGAGTGACTGAGAGGGAAAGTCCATTTCCACTAAGGTTGAACCCTCTGGTAGGTTGACCATGCTCACGTAAGCAAGAATATATGGGCAGCATAGACTGCATTTGATGTTTTTTTTTAAAAGAGGACACAGAGTTCAATGAGTAAGGAAGGGACAAAAGGTCTGGGAAGAGTAGATGGGGGAGTGAATAGGATCAAAGAACTAATGAAAATCAGACCAAATGTAAAAGATATTTGAAAGGAAAAAATACCTAAGACCCAAAAGAAGAGGTAATTTTAATTCCAAAGTTATACTCTTAAAGACTAAATTTAAAAGCAGGGCTAGATAGAAATTCTGGAGTTGTAAAAGGAGACCAGGCATGGTAGCTTCCACGTCTTTAGCTTTGTTATATGGGGTGTCTGATAGAGACGATTAATTCAGTTTTAGACGTGTGATGGGAAACTGAGGTCATGGCAGACACCCAGGTGCAGATAACAGTCTTAAAGGATGAAACGGAAGGAAGCTTCCCCCAAAGTAGTTAGTGGCTCTACACCACAGCAACATTTCAGAGTCACCAGAATAGAGATCTTGTTTTCCAAGGACAGCCCTTGACACTGGGCATCAGATCAACTGGCTATTAAATCATGGTTCTTACTACACAACTACAATCAAATAGATAAACGCTATTCAGAGTATCCTTCCTTCCTTTGTGCTGTGTCCCTGCTGGTTGATATGAAATGGGTAATTTCACGAAACCTGGGCAAGTAGTCCTGGATGGTCCTATCTGGATGCTACTCCAGACACAAAACTGTCATCATGAAAAAACAAAATGACAATGACAACTCAGAAAGCTCCTATAGCCTCACTGTTGGCCTTTAGTTGCTTTTCTCCCAGAGTGACAGCTGCCATGAAGTCAGATACCAAGGCTTCAAGAAGGTGGATAACTATAAGAACCTTGCACCCACAAAGTCCTCTGTGGGTATCCCCTTGAACAAAATTGTCATCAACAGGGATTCCCTTGAAGATCCAGCTCAGAAATGAAAGGCCAGATGGGCAACCATCGAGTTTAAGGCCAGACAAGACATACAAGAACAAGAGGGCATTCGAGGTGGGTTTAGGTCAATTATTTTTGTTTCCATCATTAAAAAGAAATATGGGGTAGAGGGAGCATTATCCAATAATTTATTAGGAACTTTTGATAGGATTTTCCTTTCTGAAGGGCCATGAGAGTGTTGAGGTCTGCTCTGTTGCTGTGTATTTTAATGCTAAATTCTATACCAGAAGGTCTAGGCCTAAGAGTGACTTCTCATGTTTACAAGCTTTTGTTGTGCACACCCTGTTCCTTGATTTAAAACTATTGGTTAAATAAAGTTAGCTATAGCCAATGACTGGAGGGATTAGAAGTAGGTTTGGAATGACCTGGTTGGGAGAAAGAGAAGAGGAAGAGAAAGAAGAAAGAGAGAGAGGAGGGAGCCACCATGAGGGGAGATGGATGATGTGCACGTGGACAGGAGAAACAGCAAGTATCTGTGGTATACTGCTGGGGAGGGAGCCAGGCCAGCAGTTAGAAGACTAGATTAGGGGTTTACCCCTCCCTCCCCCAGTAACTGTCAAAGCCAAATAAAATAACCATAGTCCGAGTTTTATTTATTTGTAAGTTGTTGGGGATAAGCTTAAATTGGTTTTATTACATGAGAGCATGGCATTCACCTCTGCCTTACATTTACACGGTGATATAATGAAGCCAGCTGATAAAATGAGAAAATTCTACAAGAGGCTATGTATATAAAGGATAGTGTAGGCCTTTAGTCAATTCTTCCAGCTGAACCCAGCCTTTAATTCATCATGGTCTAAGTGTCAGATGTGTAAACAAGTCCTCTAGAGAGGGATTCTACTTCAACTCAGCTTATCAAATTACATAGAGCCACGTGACTGTCTTGTTTTGAATTCCCGACCCAAGAACTTGTGGGGAAAATAAAATGGTAGTTATAGGTGATGTAAGAGACAGCAAGAAAAAACCAGAGCAACGACAGAGGACTGAATACATGTTGGATAAATGGCTGCCCCTCGGCTCAGTAACTGTCAGTGAGCAGTGCCCAGGAGTTGAAGCAGAACTTGAGATTCACCAGAACCAGGGGATTCCAGGGCTAGTTGCCTAGAGCTCGTTCTCTGAATCCTTTATTCCAAGGTATCTCAAGGTTCAAAGCAGAGGCAGAAAGGCAATGGAAAACACGCAGAGCAGCTTTCATCACTATCTTCCCATGTGCTCAGGGGGCAGAAACTCTCGCTGGCAAATGGGAGCTGTTTCTATAATATGCTTGAGTCCTCTAACCTGCAGTGCTGAGGACGCGGGAGGAAGCCTCTTGCCCGTGGCATTCCTTGGGCAGCAAATGAAACCCCGTGGGAGCAGAGCTCATTCGGAGGATAGTGTAGCACACTCTCTAAGATGCGAGCTACCTGTAACCATACGCCACATATTTTTCTTTATAAGAACTTTCACTCTTCATTATTTTTGCCAATAATAAAAATCCACTGTGAGTTTTCCTATCTTTGAGTTCAACTTTAGAAACGATCCTGTCCAAGAAAATTTAATTTCCTAGAGTTTAAATTTCAGTTTATTTGTGTTAAAACAGCGTTTTCTCTCTACCTCCTATGTACTTACCAGAATTATTTTAGTCTTTTCACCCTTCTGATCCAATCTGTGTTTGAATTAGGTAATGGCCAAAGACATGAACACCCTAAGAAAGATTCTCTGCACCCAACCATGACTAAATAGGTGGTGGCAGTGCTGGGGAAAGGGGCACTTTATTATTTAGAATGCTTATTGCTAGGAAGTGTGAGTGGCTCTCCTGAATTTTATATATCCATATGCTCTCTCTCATCCACACAACTCTCCTTTTGCTATTTTTATCAAAGAAGCATATTTTAATACTTCCAAAGACTTGTTATTTGAGATATAATTTAATATGAACTCATTATATAGAAATATAGTCTATGCTATGGCTTGCTATTGTATAAGCTGTTCACTTATAAATCATAATGTAAGAACTGAAGCTTGGAGACTGGAGAGATGGCTCGATGGGAAAGAGCACTTACTGCTCTTGCAGAGAGCCCTGGTTCAATTCCCAGCACCCACATGGCTGCTCACAACCCTCTGTTATTCCAATTCCAGGGGATCTGATGCCTTCTTCTGACCTTTGTGGGCTCCTGAACACATATAGTGCATATACATATACTCAAGCACACACATAATCATAAAAATTAAATAGGAACATATATAAGCACTATAAATAAAGATGTTTAAAAGAAAATGAAGTTTGATTCTCTTGAATATTGTTATTTCAACCACAATAACTATTTAGGAAAATAAAATACTACCCTGAATGCACTCAATCTCCCTGAGTCTCACAAGCTGAGCAGGTTAGATCTGGTTAGCACTTGATATGTGGGCGTGTGTTGGGGTGGGGATCCTTAAACCTGTTGTCCTCTAGATTACAGCTTAGACCTTTCAGAAGGCAAGGTCATCGCGAAATTTTATCGTTAGAGCTTCTTCCTTAGAATCTTAAAGTGCTCGGCTATGTCTTCTCCATGCCGTGTGCTAGAACAACATCAGAGGCACGAGAGAGCAGACAGCAGCAAGACGATGGATGACGTAAGAACGTAAACAGCCTAGAAGTGAAGCAAACTGTATTACCTCTCTGATGTGACACAAGTAGCATCTGTCACAAGACCTCATTGCCATGAGATCCCACAATCAGTCAGCTAAAGACTCTGGCTGAACTCTCTAAATCTGTGAGGCAAAAGAAGTCCTTCCTTAATTGGTCCTGTCTTGTATTTTGTCACAGAAATCAGAAAATCTGACTGATACAGCTATCCTAACATTTATATTTCTATGCCAACCTAGTCCTTCTACATGGCAAAGATGCTTCAGTTGAAACACACGTGGCTGATGGCCTTTTGAGAGTGGAGCCTGAGTTTCCTTCACTTTTGCAGCAGGTACTTCATCAATTGCTGCTCGCCTCACAGTTAGAATGAGAGGGGAAGAGATTAAAAGAAAGAGGTGAAGAAAAGAGGTGACGAGTAAAGCTAAACTGGCGGTGCATAATAAAAAGACTGGGAACTACATGAAGCACATAACTTCTTGTACGAAGAACTGAAAAAGTAACGAAACACAACAAAACTCATCTGTACTATATCAACAAATGCCTACACAACCCCTAGTTTAAGAAGCAGAGGAAAATGTGTATGACTAGTTTGAGGAAAGATGAAATTCTCAGAGTCTGTAGTGTGGGCGATGTAGCAGAGTATGGGTATAAGCAACTCTGGGATTCAACCCCAGGAATTCTATTGACAAATGGTGACGGAGCACAAGCTTGCAGGTTATGACTTTTTACTAGAAGACACTGCCTACTGAAGAAATGTATGAAAACAAGCAGTGACCAGCGCAAGGGAGCATGGTACCCAAAGAGAAAGCCAGGCGCACTTTCAGCCAGCAGATGTGGCTGCAGAGACATTTGTTGACATAGGAGTTATAGGAACTGATTACGAAAGCCTGGAAAGATTATCATATGTTGCTGCAAGAGCTGGAAGTGTCTAAGTACTCTGAATTAATGGCTGGCTAATATGTAGAGTGGCTATACCAACAAACATTTTAATGTTGGTACAATGTATAGAAAAATGCTTACATAAGGATACTGAAAGAAACATGGTAAGTGTTCAGAAAAGACAAGGCATAGCTGCATAAGACTAGGTATGGAGCCAGCTCCCTGCATCTGAAGCTCAGGCCCAGCAGAGCAGAAAGAAACATAGAAATGAGTGAATTAAAAGCTTCAAGAAACAGCTAGGTCCTTCTGGTTTGAACCCAGAAAACTGTGGCATTTACACAGGATTTGAATGCAACAGAGAGGCACGCTGTAGCCTTTGTACTTTACAAGTGTACAATGTTGAGGAAGTTATTTTAAGCATCTCTACACCTCAGGATTTTCCTGCCCAGTAGAGAGAAATATCATCTAAGATGCTATAGGGAAGATGAAATTGAGTGGTGGCAAGGCTGCAGATTTCAGATGTTTCTTCATACAGCGCTGGGGCTGGGGGAAAACAAAGGCGAAACTCTGTTCTGAGAAGAGAGGAGGGAGCACTGAGCAGTAAGAGGGAGTGAGAAGCTGAAAATCACTGGGAAGCAGAAAGCAATGCAATGGAAGACAGAAACGTGCCAGGAGCAACAGACACCACTGGAATCCACAAGTTCAGTAGTTCAAAAACATTCTTCAGTGCCTTTGGGAATCTAGAAGTTGACACTCATAACCTGCCCTAGTAAAACCAGGATGATCTAAACAACTTGCGCTGCTCCACAAAGAGCAGTGGGATCTGTAACACAGTAGTAGAGTCTCCCAATGAAGGAAAGTATCTAAGTGGAGTGCAGACTCCACTGCACACAAAGAACGTATACGACAAACTGAAAGGCAATGGCACCAACACAGCCAACAAAGCAATCACACCAGAATAACTGCTCATATCTCAACAGAAGCCTTGAAGGCCAGAGGGCATGGAATGCTGTGTTTCAGGCACTGAAAAGAAAAATTTACTGCCAACCTAGGATAGGAATAAACTGTAAACTAAAGGAATTCGTGGCCACTAGGTCATTGTTATAGAAGGTACAAAGAGACAGAATTAAAGTCCAAATCTCAGTAGCCTCCCACCCCCCTCCAAAAAAAAAAAAAAAAAAAAAAAAAACAAACACAATAAATCTCCATAGGAGAGGAGATAAACAAAAGAGCATTAGGAAAGAATTAATGTACTAAACCACAAAAACTTTAAGATGAACAAAAAAGAGAGAGAAAAGAGGATAAAGTATTCAAAGTAACAAAATGATGAAAGTTAAGGATGCCTGTTAACACCAACTCTGAATGTAAATTGTCTTAGTTGTCCAATTAAAAATAACAGATGGCCTGGTGAGGTGGCTCAGTTGCTAAGAGCACTGGCTGATCTTCCAGAGAGACCCAGGTTGAATTCCCAGTACCCACATGTCTGCTTACAACCATCTGAAACTCCAGTTCCAGGGCATTCGATGCCCTTTTCTGGTCTTTAAGAGTACCAAGCTCACAAGTAGGACAGACTACTTGTGATGTCAACAGAGTAACAAACTGATTGGATTAAAAACAAAACCCCAACTACTTGATATCTACAAGAAACTCAACTCATCCATGACATACATGAACTAAAACAGAAAGGAAGGAAAATGATACTCAATGCACAGACTCTGAAAGCAAGAAGGATAAAATATAACCACAAATGACAAAGCAAACATCCCAACAGTATTAGTAAAAGACAAATAAAGCTACTACATATTAATTAGGGATCCAATCTACTTAGAAGAGATGACGATTTTATGTATGAATTATGTATGAATTAGGCATAGCTTAGTACACAAGATAAATAACACTGGACACATGGGGACACATGGGGACACATAGGCCCTGATAAAATTATTGTAGTGGCTTTACCATACTCCACTAACAGACAGACCAAGTCAAGAAATCACCAAGGAACTATCAGTGTTGAACAGTACTCTGAATCAAGTGGGCCTACCAGACTTCTACAGGGTTCAACAAATGAAGAAGAAACACTTTTCTCACAAGTTCATGTAATCTTCTCCAGAATAAAACATATGTGAGACAATAAAGCAGGCCTTCACAAATATGAACGAAAAAATTCACAAATTTACCATATCACAGTGAAATGAAAAAAAAAATGAGAACACAGACAGGGAATAGTAATTTTCTTTTCAATGCTCAATGGGTGACTAAAGTATCTAAGGGGAAGTTTTTAAATTTCTAGAATGAAATAAGAATGAAAACATAACATACCAGAACCCACGGAACACAGTGAAGACAGTTCTAAAGGAAAGAGGATAATGAAAACTATAAGTTCCAACATTTAAAAAAACAGGAGGTCTCAAATAAATGCCCTAACAATTGTTGATAAAGTCATAGAAAAACAAGAACAAAGAAAACTCAAAACCAATATAGAAGGCAAGAAATACTAAATAATAGAACTCCATTTAATGAATCAAGATTAAAAGACTAATATACAAAAGACTGTTGAAACAACTTAGCTCTTTGAAAATATAAACAAGATTACTATTACTAAACAAATAAACATTAGAGACAAGAATGGAGACATTACAACAGAGACCGCTGACATCTGGAGGATCATGTGGTTTTGTATTGAAAATTTATTCTCTGGTGCTACAGAGAAGAGAGAAGAAATGGAGAGTTTTAAACACATATGGTCTACCTAAACCAAGATGTTATAAACAACCTAGACAAATCTATAATAAGCAAAATGACAGAGTAATAAAACTTCTCCCAGTAAAGCAATAGCACAGGACTAGATGCTTTCTGCTAACCTTTACCAGGTCAATGAGGCATGAAGTGTTGATGCACCTCCAGTCCTCCATATCACAGAAAGTAGCCAATGTTCCAGGTTCATTCTATAATTCATTTTCCTAATATCAAAACCTCATGAGGACTCAGTAAAAAAGGAAAACTATCGGCAGGTATCATTGATGAACATAGATGCAAAACCCTCCAGTGAAACACTTGCAAACTCAATTCACAACTTACTGAAAAGACGACACAAAATGGTTAACCTGCCTTAAATCTAGGGATGCTAGCTTGCAGAGCTGGCTCAACATAATTCAAGTCAATATGTCTAATCCTGGGCATAAACAGAAGCAAGGAAGGACAAATCACACAATCATCACAATAGAGAGGTAAATGGTCTTTCACAGAAATCCATCACTCCTCATGAAACAAGATCCCTGAAGAAACAAGGACCTGAAGAATCATAACATAACAAAGGCTGTAGACGGAAAACAGAGAGCCAACCTCAGACTGACCAGAAAATCACTCAAAGGATTTCATCGAAAGTAAGTTCCAAAAGTAAGATGTCCACTTACAACTTAACAAAGGGTTTACTTTGGCACAGCTTGAGGGTATAATTCATGACATTACAGAAGGCATGTCAGGCAGCAGGAGTGTGAGACAGATGGTCACAGAGTCGTTATGCTCAGGAGGGAGAGAGACAGATGAATGCTGCTGTCTATTTGTGTTTCTTATTCAGTCTGGGACACCAACCCATGAGACTGCCTCCCCACTCGGCATCCTTCCTGCCCTATTCAACTGAGTTGGAAATGCCCTTGTAGACACACCCAGAGAGGTGTTACCAGGGTGATTCTAAATCACATTCAAGTTGACAATAAAGATAACCCTTACAGGCAGAAGTCATTGCAGGTGACATAAGCCTACTCAGAAAGCCCTGAAGGCTGCCAGCAAAAGACCATTAGCTTTTTATAAATAGACTTAGAAAAGTGATGAGATACAGTTCAACACACAAAAATCAGTAGCCATTTTTGCACATGAAGAATGAAAGGAAATCAAGAAAGCAAGTTCATTTACAATACCTCAAAAAAGGCTAGAGACAAACTTAAAAAGATAGAAGAACTTAAGACAAAAATTTAAATATCAAAGAAAGAAATGGAAGAGGCAACAGAAAATAGAAATGTTCATAATGTAGCCCAGGCTGGCCTCCAAAGTATAGTCCTCCTCAGCCTACCCAAGGCCAACTACAGCTATGCCCCACAATGCTGACCTCAATATTTTTAAATGACCAAATGTGTAGAAATTTTGTGTCAATAGTTTCATCAAAGTAGAAGTATGTTTATGCTGATATTTCCCATTAAATACATCACAATCTTGCTTTAAAGATTTAGTTTGCTTCATTAGCATTTGTTCAATACCTATAATTTTTTAGCTGTTTTTCAACATTTACAGAATTTTGAGCATAGATGGCTGTAAAATGGCCCAGTGCTTAAGAACAAGAACTATTTGGAAAGGACCTGAACCTTTCCAAGGGGCTTATAACTGTCTTAACTCCAACTCCAGGAGAGTCAATGATTCTGATCTCTGAGGGCAACAGCAGTTTAAACCATTAGAAAACATTAAAACAAGGTTGGCCCTTTCCCAGGAATTTTTGTGTAGCAGGAAGAAAAAAAAAAAAAAGCAAAGCAGGCCCCCAACACATACATAATTAAAAACAATAAAAGACTATTGTTTTTAAAAACCCTATCTATCTAAGAATTTGCATTCATGACTGTACATTCTACTTCATGTAGCCAAATGATTGTAAATGTGTTGAACAAGCTAAATTCCAGTGTCCATCCCCATCACCTGGTTCTTCCCCCAACACTGTCCTCCCAACCTGCCCTTGTCATATCCCTTAGCATCCAAGGCAGCATATGAATAAGAATCATCCATATAAGGTAAGTCTAATAATTACAAACTCAGAATCCCTTTCTGCCGCATTCCTTACTGAAGCTGCTCTTCCAGCCGAAGTCCCAGGTTCTCCTAAGTCATCATGGATCTGCAAGTGACTTATGTGGGCATTCACCTAACTACCCTCTACAAGGCCAACATGGCAGTGAGAAAAGTATGGCCTCAAATCCTGGCTCCGTTCAAAGTCTGGCCCAGACAAGTCACTGAAACTCTCTTAATATCCAGTTTCCTCATGGAATCTAGTAGCAACCCCATAGGACAAGATAAATACGGGGTCCAATTTAACATGGCTTTATCACTTAATCTGCCTCATCCAGTACCTTCCGGGGATTACTGTCATGTATTGCAATGGGTCCCTTAGACAACACACACACACACACACACACACACACACACACACACACAGAGTTTATTTAGCTTAATGTTAGCCTCTGAATTAGTTACTTTGCTATTGCTATAATGAGACACCATGGCCAAGGCAAATTATAGAAGAAAGAGTTTATTTGGTTTTATGGTTCCAGAGGGCTAAGAGTCCAATTATGACGGAGAGTGTGGCAGCAAGTGGGAGACACACTGGCAGGAACAGCTGAGAGCTCCCATCTCGGAACATAAGCAGGAAGCAGAGAAAGTTAACTAGCAATGTCATGTGGCTTTGAATCCTCAAAGCCCACCCCCAGTCGGCATACTTCTCCAGAAGACCACATCTCCTAAACGTACTCAAGCCGTGCCCCCAACTGGGGACCAAGCCTTGCAGCCTATGGGGGACCGTCTCACTAAGACCACCGCAGCCTCACTTCCCAGCACAGTTCCTAAAGCCACACAGCAGTGGGAAAGCCTCTGCGCTGTGTTTGTCCTTTAAGTCAACAGTTATTTACGTGTGTAACTGTAATGAGGGCACATGCATGCATGCTGAAGATTGGAGGTCAACTCACGGGACAGACTTGGTTTTCTTCTTCAACCATGTGGCTTCTAGGAATCAAACTCAGGTTGTCAGGCTTGACAGCAAGTGCTCCTACCCTCTGAGCCATCTTCCTTGACCCTCACTCTCTGTTTTCAAATAAATTATATATTGTGTCCCTTTCTCTGAAGTAGGACAATGTGACAGATTCAAGATACAATTAGCATGCAAGTAGCAGTCTGAATGGAATTTCATAGCAGACTTCTGATTATAGCATGGACGGGCAATTGGCAACTTACACAAAACATGAATTATTGCCTCCTGGAGCCTTTCTATTCTACTCACCAAGTGTTTGGGGAAACGACAATCGCCATAGTCGTGATAATATGAGGGTGCTCAGAGTAGGTAAAATGAAAGCGGTACAGTCACACAGACCCATAACACCGGCTGAAAGCCAGGGCTAAGTTTGATGCAGAAGTCTGCCTGTTTCCAGAGACAGCCGGTCTCTCACACCTTTGGAGCTCCTATTTATGAATTTACCCACCTGCTAACGTGTATCTAACTCTAAACCTAAGATTCATAGTGTGTTATAGAGAAGCTCCATTTGGACATGAATCACACAGAGAACTCAGTGTAAATGAACCAATGATGCGCAGTGTGTTTCAGGCGGACATGTCTAAAGGCGCTGTGTGCTGACCGGTGAGGATATGAGAGACCAGGGTAGTCACCAACCTAGTTCTAATTTGCCCGAGAACTCAGAACATGGAATGTGACCTGCTTTGAATAATGAGAACTGACCGGATTTTCATTACTCCTCAGCCTTTGCTTCTAGCTATGGTTTCCAATGATGGGAGACATCGCTCCACTCAAGAGACCACGGGCAAAACAAAACACACTTTGGGTTAGACTGTGTTGGCAGAAGCTAAGCCTGGGGCGGGTGGGGCAGAGGAGGACAGGAGCGCACAGGATTTGACATTTATTGACCGCCTCATGCCTACATAAATTATCTCATCTGACCTTTGCAATAACTTTGCGCAGTACGTTCTGTTAATGTCAATTTACAATGAGGTCCGAGAGGTGAAAATGTTTACTGAAGGCGCACAGGAGGAAGCTGTAACTCACGTTCAAGTAGCGCTAAGGGAGCCATGGCTCTGATTGGCTGATGAACACAGCGAAGCCCTCCTGGGGGCCTCTGATTGGCTGATGAACACTTGGTCCCTCCAAACAGATACACTAACTCCCCAGGTTTCTTAAACCCTCCCTTCACTCCTCTACTCCCTATCTAAACAATACACCAAGGAGATCTGAAACCACCGAATGAATGTATAAATCAGGGCATCAAAACATTATTAAGGAAGTGTTTAAGAAACAAAGTTTCTTTGCCCGACCAGAGCATTTATATAACTTTCGACTTCAAATAGAAAAAGTTGTCCATAGTACCATAGTAGTATATGTAGGATTCTCATAATTTATTCATAAATGTTAAGATATATGTGATCAGTATTTCATTTTCCCTATCAAATAGAAAATTATATATAGCTCCTAAATGTGGTAGTAAATTAACAGAAATAAGTAATTTAACTCCTAAGCTTAGTGTTTATGAGACATTAAATTTCCCAAATACAGCTAAATCTAAAGTCCCCACCTCACATGCCATGGCTGGCCACCAGCCTTTGCTTCTCCATCTTCCATGGGCACTACAGAGCTTTGAGACTCCATGTATACATCAAAGTGTCGGAAGCAGGAGGAAGAGGACACACACACTTGTGCGTCTAACTTGACTTCTCATTCGGTTTTGTTCCAGCAGCAAGGATGAAAGTCTTAATGGCATAAGCTCAAGGTCTACAAATGACAGCTATCTGGTGGTGCAGTTTAGCAGCAGCTGAGAAAATATTTTCTCCAATATTGGCTTTGGTCTCAGATGTTTTAATTATACCAAAACACTCGACTATAGCTGGCAATCTCCCACGTGCAAGGGTTGGCAATTCCAAACTTCACTGTCAGACAAGAAGTGACTGGCTGTGGGTTTCCAGGACAAGGTGAAGATCTTTATCTTTTGAACAGTGAAATCTGAAATATCCCCAGATCCCAGCAGTTGTTTTTCTTTGTTTATTCTTCCCCATGTGGGGTCTCAGTATTATCCAAGCTGGTCTCAAATCCATGAACTTAAGCCATCCTCTAGCCAAACCTTCTCTCATAGCTCAGCCTACAGGCAAATGCTGGGCCCAACTCTTAAAAGCTCTGTAAACATTGCCATGTAACTCAAACATTTTGAGCACCCTGGATTTTTTGAGGTAGGAATGTTTGGCCAGTAAAATCTACATAGATATGTCCAAATAAAAATCTTGGAAATCTGAAGCACTTCTAATTCAAGCATTTTGGATAAGAGATACTCACTGTGTAATATTTCAAAGAACCACTTGGTTACCAGGTAATCTAAAGAGTAACTATGGCTCAAATAGGCTTAAAACAGTAAATGAACCAGATGGCAACATATCCTCCACCTCCACCAAGCTGTCATTTATAACACTGTTTTCCAGTTTTAATGCTAAATTCAGTTAGCAAATGTTCCCTGCAGGTGTCTACCTCCAAAAAGGCCTACTGTGCACCAACTGTGACAACAATTTAATGTCCTTCACAGTCACAAAGGATCTGTAGGATAGAAACTTTCGACAGTGAAAAACCAGTGGTTTGGGTAAATTCCTGTGCTGCACCTCAGTCTCAGCATCACACTGACATTATCTGGATGTTTATGAGAAGAGGGTTTCTTGCCAGGATCAGCTGCAGAAAAAAAAAAAAAATAACAGCATCTTGTTAGTAGTCCTCTGTGCCACCCAGCATCTAACAAGGTATTGAAGACCTAGGTTCTTCTTCATGCCCAGGTCACATGGAAGAGATCCAAGCTTTCCAGAGATGCGAGATACAAATCACACATTACACACACAACATTAACACATAACATCACACACACACACACACACACACACACACACACGGAAGAACTGAATCTTGATCATTCATCGTATTTCTCAAGGTGCTGGTAGAAGAGGCAGACGCAAGGTTTTGTAAGCAAACAGAACAAAGAAATAATGTTAAAAACAGTACGTTTTCTGGTTTAAGCCTTCAAGGAATTGTGTCTAAGTAACAACACAGTTAAGCAAGCATCAAAACCAAACAAAAAACAAAACAAAGAAAACATTTGGGCATGGAGAGATGGCTCAGCAGTTAAGAGCCTGACTGCTCTTCCGGAGGTCCTGAGTTCAATTCCCAGCAACCACATGGTGGCTCACAACCATCTGTAATGGGATCCGATGCCCTCTTCTGGTGTGTCTGAAGACCGTAACAGTGTACTCACTAAATTAAATAAATAAATCTTAAAAAAAAAAAAAAAACAAACATTCAAATGACTCCAGTAATATTCACACAGAGTGAGACAATCTCTCGGTCAATTCTATAAGTCTGCAATTTAGTCATTCTCAATAAAACACAAAAATAATATGACATTTACGTAACATAGAGGAAGGGAGTGGGGGAGGGGTTCAGGTATGTTGTTCCTCAGATGCCAGGTCTTTTTCTTTTCCTTTTTTTCTGTCCTTTCCTTTTCCTTTTTTTTTTTTTTTTTGTTTGTTTTTTGAGATAGGGTCTCTCATTGACCTAGAATCCATCAAGTAGGCTAGTCTGGCTGACCAGTGAGCCTCAGGATCCACCTATCCACATCGCTTTGCCTCATTTGTTCTGGGATTACCAAGTGAACTCTCTCCACGGGCCTTAAATCTCGAAAATTACTACAGTGTGGGTAAAAAGAGGATTGGTTTCAATATTATCAAATATCTGTTGACTTGGATGGTATGCAAAAATTGTTCCAATAACAGAAATAAGAACTGTGACCTCCCAGATGAGAATGAATGGAACTCCGCAACTGAGTTGGATGGGGAGATGGGAGGCATCTCCAGGACATGTCTGAGACCTGGGATAAGGGCGGCAACCAAGAATCAGTGTGTGTGTGTGGGGGGGGGCTGAGCTTATCTGTGATTCACAGCACTGGGGATATGGAACTTGAAGAGGCCACCTTCTGTAGCCAGGCAGGAACCCCAGTGAAGTGATATAGACACGAACCCACCACAAAACTTTCAACCCCAAATTTATCCTGTCTACAAGAAATACAGGCATGGGGAATAGAGCAGAGACTGAGGGAATGGCCAACCAATAACTGGACCAACTTGAGACCCATCCCATGGCAAGTCTCAATCCCTGACACTATTAATAATACTCTGCTATGCTTGCAGACAGCAGTGTAGTATAGCTGTTCTTTGGGAGGCTCCACCCAGCACTGACTCAGGGGATGCAAAGACCCACAGGCAAACAGTGGATGGAGCTTGGGGACTCTTATGGAAGAGTTGGAGAAAACTTGTAGGCCTGGAAGGAGATAAGAACTCCATAGGAAGACCAACGGAGTCAACCAACCTGGATGCTTGGAGCTCTCACAATGCAACCACTAACCAGAAAGCATACTGGTCTTAGCACCCCCCACACCACACACTGAAGCAGATGTGCAGCTTGGTCTTCATGTACATCCCAAACAACTGGAGTGGAGTATCCAACTGGATGGGGGTTTTCCCAAAATCTGTTGCCTGTAAGTAGGACATGTTCTTCCAACTGGGCTGCCTTGTCTGGCCTCAGTGGGAGAGGATGTGCCTAGTCCAAAGAGAGTGATATGCCAGGATGAAGGGGATACCCGGGGGGGGGGGCCTTCAACCCTCTCTGAAGAGAACGGGGGAGGAAGGATTGTGGGAGGGGGTAGCTGGGAGGAAGGGTAATGAGCAGGATGTAAAGTGAATAAATAAAATTTTTATAAAAACAACAAACAAAAAAAAACCCTGCGACCTCTGAACTAAAACTGGAAAGAGGGAAAACTCAGGAAAAAAAAAAAAAAAAGAAAATCTTATAAACTCAGCTGCCCACACAACCATCTACAGACCTGAGTTTAAGTCCTGACAGTCCATATAAGTGCCCCATAATTTCGGATCCTCAACCTCTGTGTCTGTACATGAGAGGCTTAAGTTAGCTAGAGCCTACAATTTGTGTCCAGAGTTTCCTTTAACTAGAAAGGCAGTTCCATCCTTCCTATGTCCCTGCTAAAAAGGGGGACAGGAGTTGGCCAATTAATAGAATAGTGTGGCTTTTCATTTGTTTGTTTTTATTCTTGAAACAGGGACTTGTTATGGGGCCCAGACTGGCCTATAACTCACTATGTAACGAAAGACGGCATCAAACTCATCATGATCCTCCTCCCTTGGCTCCTACATGCTAGGATTACAGGACTCCACTACTTTACCTATCTGGATATCATGCTTTTGTGTGCATTAGTAAAATCACAGAAACTAATCCACTCCGCTATGACTAGACTATTATGTCCGTGCTGATGCACAAGACAACGGGAGAGCTGCAGTGTAACGTGGGAGCTCTGACTAGAAGATTATGTCCATGCTGTTGCACAAGACAATGGCAGAGCTGCAATGTAACATGGGAGAAAGAAGGGGGCTGCATTTGGCATGTGCTAGCGTTGAGCTGAAACAGCCAGATGTTTATGCCATGAGGCTACTTACAGCAGGAGCTTAGAAACCCAAGCTAGACATTATTATGCAGCAGTATCTAATTCTTAAAAACAAAGAGATTTCGACTATAACCCGAGTAACTGCAAAGTACAGGAGAGTAAAAGGTGCAATTGTGTGGGTGAGGGGCAGCAGAAAGAGGAAAAGCAAGTACAAGTGGTCCAAAGTGGGAAATGGGAAAATGGGGGGTGCTTTAACTAGGGAGGGAGATAACTACAGAAGGAGCAGAGGGTAAAATAACAGAAAGGATGTCTGAAAAAGTCATAAGGAATCATATTACTGTGTATCTACATAAAATATTTATAATGCATATAAGTCTGTGCATACAAATATATATATACATACACACATAAATATACACACACATACATACATACATATATACATACATATATACATATATAGTTTAAATAAAATCTTCCCATCTAGAAGGAGCAGAGGGTAAAATAACAGAAAAGATGTCTTAAAAAGTCATAAGGAATCATATTACTGTATATCTACATAAAATATCTATAATGCATATAAGTCTGTGCATACATATGCATATATACATATGCATACACATATAAATATATGTGTGTTGTATATATACATACATATATAGTTTGAATAAAATCTTCCCATCTAGGCTAACAATGTTTCCCCCCCCAAGAGCCAGAGACAATCTAACAAAAGCCCCAACACCAGGCATGACAAGCCTTCTTTTGCAGGCTTGCATATGAGCTTCACAAAACATTTTAGGGTACTGCGGATACCCTCAGTTCCCTCCCAACGGTGGAAGGTACTTCCCTACTGCTGAAGACACCATGTACTTTGGACACAGCATCCAGAGGACCTGAGCTGGGTCTGATGCAAATGCACTTCTCTGAGGATTAGCTTTCATGGTACCAGAAGACGACATGCAACCTTCCTAAAGGGAAGCTACCAATAGTCTCACCCAGCTATGGCGCCTTTGAGCCATAACAATGCCCAGCATGGCACAATAACCCTTAATGTCCAGTAGTTGCACACTTACATCGATGGTGACCAACAGCTATCTAACTGGATTTGAGACTAACTCAACACGAGGGAACTCATGCCTAGCACTGAAAACCTAGCCACCAACTCAGTGCAAGGGAAATCATGGATCTTGGAAGATAACCACTTTATTCAACCAGCATAATCCCTCGCTGCATGTCTAAATATTTGCCCTTATGCCCATGGATAAGTGTAGTCTTACCCATCATTAAGGAAATTTTACTTTGCAACAGAGAGGGTGACTGGAAGCCACAACCAATCAAAATGCAGAGTTGTGGGGCCCAGTCTTAAGGGATAGGTGTATGAAAGAACTCCTGTACCTATGGCCCAGGAGTCATTGCAGAAGAGAGGTGGAAACATTGTAAGCACTGGAGGAGCAGGAAGTTTGTGGTGGGATTGTGTTTGCTACAAATGTCAGAGACACTACAGTCCTGATGTCTCACCAACAGTAACTGGCTAAATATGACCTAGACAAGGGTGACTTTAATAACATAGAACAGAAAAGCTCAGGAGGCCTGGACCGTCCACAAGATCTACATGCAGTTAAGGAATGAGGAGAGTAGGAGGAACACTCTCCAAGGGAAAAGAGCCCAAACTGGCTAAAGCACAGGAAAGAACAAGAGGGCCATGGGAGGGACTGGAGAGAGGAGGGGGAAAATGATGGAATTACACTATAATCTGAAAAATAAATACATAAAATCAGTTTATCTATGAAGAGAAGATGGGACTGCTTGAAACATTTACCAGTTTTCACATTGCATAAATGCATTTTTGTTCGGAAAGACTTTTAAAAGAATGTTCGCTATGAAACCAGAACATCAGTTGCATTCTGAAAGGACAATGTTATATTTTAGACAAAGAGTTTATTTTTTTTCTTATATGAAAATTAAGTTCAGATACCTCTAATCAATAGTTTAATGAACTCTCAGTGCTCATTTAAATGGCTGAGGCTGTTTTACCTCGGCTAACTCATGAAAAAGGCAGATCTAATTCTCAAAAATACTGACTTTTTCTACTTCAAGATAAAATTCCTTTCATATTACCACCCCCCCAAACAATACTCAGTAACTTTTATATTCTGTGAAAGGTTTTCATATTAAAGCTACAGGAAATAAAAGATACAGCCCCTAAAGTGAAACAACCAACAGTCAAATGAGGAGGATGGGTCATAAACATCGTGACCACTGGTGACAAATTTGCACCACTAAGTATCAAATAAGAAATAAATGTGACAAATCCTATAAACCTTCAGAGTAAGGGAGTCCCCAGAGGACCAGACTGGTCAGGGCAGCTCCAGGGGCAAAGACCACAGCTGGTACTGAGAGAATCAGGCATCATGCTGAAAACCAAACAGAAAGCTTTTTCTCAAGCACATACTCTACCATCTGCAAGTTATAACTATAATGGATGCGCAGAATGAGGTGTACCAAAAGCTCCGTTACCTAAAGAGGTACAAGCTAAAAGAGAAAGATAGCAAAACAGAAGTTTCTCCTCAGAGCCAGAGACAATAAAGCAGTGTTCCAAAGCAGGTGGTCAAAGCACTCTTTAAAATGCCAAAGGAAGAAGATGAAAAGTTAAACGGGGCTGAGGTAGGATACCCCCTGTGCCAGCTGCTGTAACAAGCAGCTTTGTGGAGCTCCCAGAATGGTTCTGGTGGTCCTTAGGGAAGATACAGAGAAGGATCTCAGAAGAGATGCCTCTCCCATACTGAAGCTGAGGAGACAGCTTTAGGGGGAACACTTGGAGAGCTTGATGCGTCACCTCAAGCATGTGAGGAACACCGGACCTGGCACCTGATCCATCCCCTTAGAGCATCAGCAGGATGAGAAGCTGGGCAGAGACACATGGAGACCACAACAAAATGAAGATAAAGGTAACATCGGCCCCAGCAGGCTGAGCCGGGGAATCAGCAACTAATTGGAACTTAGATGCCTTTTTCATTACCAGGGAAGGTAAAGTGACAAACTCAGGCAACTGAGGCAGGAGGTGGGGGACCCACAGGTGAAGACTGAGCTGGAGCCACCTGCCAAGGCTAAGAAAGCACTGGAGTCAGACTCCAGGGAACTTCTTAACTACTCCCTCCCTTCTGTGTCCTTCCTTGTATCACTTCACAGGGGTCAGACAGCAGGGCTGCCTAGACAAAGGAAGGAGAGTAGAAACCAGGTCAGAAGTAAAATAGCCCATGAAATCCCTTTCCCAGTGGCCTACCTTCCCCCTTGCAAGAGGCAGGGCAGAAGAGGGCCAGCTGAGTACAGAAAGCGTCACCTGCACATCTCCCCCAGAGCCTGTATGGTTTGCACTGAACATATTGATAAATTTGAGACTTCTGTTACCTAGTAACTTGAGAATGATCTATATTGTCTAAGGATAACTAGAAAAATCAAGTCCACTCACAGCAGAAAACGATCCAGTCCTAAGAAGTAAATTTAAAGAGATGAAAAGTTGGAGGGGGTGGGCAAAGGACTGTTTAACAAGGCTGTTTCCCGGCTGCATCTCCAAGTTCTGCTTTTTACATAAGACTCTAAGCAGTAACATAGGGACAAGTACAGAACTGGGGTCTTACAAATCAAAATAGAATCCATTTGGCCTCTCCCTTGCCTTGAAATTAGCTGTTAACAATTTCAGAAACATGCCGCAACACAGGAATCAACCACTAATTCAGCACTCATTTGCAACTCTTGACATAAACGACCTAAATATTCCTGACTTACAAGGAGAGATTGTTCTGGCCCGCTCTCTCACTAGTAAAGACCCTGTGTATAAAAAGGGCTCTGAGAACTGCTATTCTCAACACGAAAAGGCTGCTCTCTTGGGTTCTTAGGAAACAGAATCTGAGCAAATATCATGCACTGAGTATTTTCATTAGTTAAAAATATGCTGAAGGGCTGGGGGTTATGGCTCAGGGGCAGAATGTTCGCTTAGCATCCACAAGGTTCTGGGTGTGATCCCAGGCACCAAAGGGAAAGATAGATCAAGTAAGACTCACCAAGTACATTAGAAAATTCTGAACATCCCTCTTTCCCCTATCAGAGCTAGGGCAGTCTCTAGAACATGCCTTTCAAAACCACACAACAAATTAGGATATGAAATCTTGAAACTGTTATTCAATAGAAGATCTGCTATACATATTTTAATAGAGCTGAGTAGAAAACTCTCAAAATGAATACAGTATCAATGTGGTTATCAAATGCAGAAGAATGGAGCCCAGAACTCAGGAGATCAATCTGAGTTACATAGTGAGATCCTGTCCTTAAAAAAAAAAAAAAGATAAAACAAAATACTCCTTTAAAAAAATTTAAAGGTATCTAACCCATATTTTTCTTAATACTCTGTTGGTATATAATAAGTATTTTCAGTGACACTCTTAATTAAGAGATGCCACATGCCATTACAACTCTCTATGTATCTATTATCCCCATTGTTCCATCTAGGAGAGTAAGGCTCAGGGTTAATGACTTGCTGGAGATCAACAACTTCTTAACTCAAAATAGTATGTGAGATCAGCAATGCACGCTCTTAATTGTGCTGTTTCTTTAATGCTGATGAGAGTCCATTTGATTCTTTGGTTGTTGTTGTTGGTGGTGGTGGAAGTAGTGTGTGTATGTATATGTGTTGTGTGCACACTTGCACACATATATATGCATAGAGGCCGGAGATGATAGCAGGTGTCTTCCTCAGTCACCCTCCATCTTACTCTCTGAGACTGGGTCTCTCACTCAACCTGGAGCATGCTGCTTTAACCAGGCTTGCTGTAGCTAGATTAGCGTCTAGCAAGCCACAGGGCTCCTCCTGTTTCCTGCTCCCCAAGCTCTGGGATTTGAAATGGATGCTGCAGTACCCAGAATTTTTAATGTGGGTTCTGGAGATCAAACACAGGTCCTCAAGTTTTCACGGGCAAGCACTTTATCAACCAAGCTCTTCTTTTAGTCCCAAGTTCCTACTCCAATGGTTATCTCTACAATACATTAGTTTGAAATAAAAGCTAAAATCAAGTTCCAACCCTATTTAGTTTGCCTCCTACTGATATGAACTCATTAGTAAACTCTCTATGAAAATCTCAGGCAGCAGATACAATGCAACAACTAACTCCTAACAATCCTTTTATATGTACACTCATAATGTAAGGTTTATGACACTATTTACAATAAGTATATGCCATTACAAAATTTCATAATTTCTAAGGGGATAAATAAGGGAAACAGCTTTTTAAGGTTTGTGAGACGGGCTACAATGGACTATTATTAGACTGTTTCATTGCCAGGCTTTATCTTAAGGAATATAAAGGCCAGTGGTAGGGGCTGGGAAGCCTTAGGCATTTCAGTACAACTCATGGTAATCATCCCTCGCCAACATGACTCTACACTACCCTGCCTAGGGAATATTTGGTCATTTCTGTAGAGTTGTCTATTGTCACTTCTAAGTGAAGGGCAGAGGCATGTGCAACTTGTACCCACAGTTTGCAGGGATGCTACTAAGTATCTCTGTACCACACAGGACAGCCCCCTAATAGGAAACTACCCAATCTAAAACGTCTACTACAATGATTAAATGTCTAGAAAGTCCAAGGGATTAAATGTCTGCAGCCCTTCCAAGTCGACAGGGGGTTAGATACAGTAACTACAAACAGGAAATCAAAGTGTGGGCAACCCTCAGCAGTAACAAAAGCCCTGAGCCAGCAGCACCTGGCTCATTACATTTGAGAGTGAGATACCATCATTCCTTTAATATCCTACCTGAGCCAGCGGGGCTGAATTACTTTTACTGGGGAAAAAAAAAAAAGAACAGGAAATTGAAAGTGTGAATAGAAAGGGGGAAAGTTTATTAAAGAAAACCAGCTTTATTAAATACAGAGTCCCACTTGTAACCTATGGACTGTTTGTTAGTCACAAGAGTCTCAGAGAGTTACAATCTAAAATAAGAACACAGATGTTGTGGACACGGTACAAGAAAAACTCAGAAGGAAGAAAAATCCACGAGCCTCACTGTGGCTCCCAACATTCTGAAGATGAAACACTACCTTGGAGTCTGGGCTTTTAGCCTCAAATGCTCTGATAACATGTGGCCACCACAGTTACATCCTACACTTCCATTCTGGGCTTGACGACCCTTCAGAAAAGCAAACAGTACAAACTGCATGTGCAGCATCTCTTAGGATGGTGCTTAGAACAAAGACAGACAATCCAAAGAAGGAAAGTCCACAAACGGTGGTGTTGCTTAGCTTGGGTTGAGTCATGATCACGTGGTTTTTGTTGTTTTCGTCTTGTGTTTCTATGCATCCCTTCATTCATTCACGTTATCTCTGTTTGTATCCTCAATCACATCTCTTTACTGAAACGGCCCCCCTCCCCCATCTCTTCATTCCCTTTTCACGAGTACGCCCCTTCCTCTCTCCAAACTCTAGTGAAATTGTATGATGGAGTTGAGCCAGATCTCAAGAGATTATCAAGCTGTGACCCTCAAGCCCACCTTCCTCTTCAACACTGCAACAGTCTTAGGGAACCAGCTCACCACGAATGACTTCCAGAAGCCCCAGATCAGTTCCACACAGCATTAAACTGCTGGTTAAGAGCTACACAGAACCAACCCCTTAGGATCAGTATTTACTAAATTCGAAAAAGGACTCACTAACGGACATACCACCCTGAACTATGCTTGGAAAACAGCAGGTGATGTATCTATGGGCTCCTTGAAAATGGTCTTCTGATAAGATGGAGCATTTACTAAATGCAAACACAGTGTGATTCATCTAATAAACCTTACTTGACATCTTGTGAGGGTAAGTAAGGAATGACTCATTAAATCCCTAAAATGGCACGCAAGGTATGTTTTACCCTCCTACAGTCCTCAGAATAACCTCGACAAGTTTATTCTCTCCTTAACTGTGTAACCAGTAGCAGGCACCTATTAACTCCGAGGATTCCGGGTCATATTAGGTAAACCGGTACAATACTTCACCGGGTACGGTAGCACGATGCTTCGTGCAGCCCTTGGCAACAGGAAAAGTCCATTACTACTGTGGAACCCAGAAAGTAAGCCCTCGTGGCTCTGTGTAGGTTTACCCCTAGTCAGTAATGGGGTGCAAACCCTGTAAATCCCGCGGTGCGGTGTGCGGTCTAGCTCAAGTTAGGTGGCCAGCGTTCCACCCAAGTTTGGCGGGGCCAGGAGGCAACTCTGGCTGTTGCTTCTCTTAGGAGCCGCCTCCTGAACCCCGAGCCCCAGTACCCCATACCTTGGTGAGCTGGGCGATCTTCTTGCTCATTTTCAGGTGCATGTCCTGGCTGTAGTCCATGTTGTGCCCTGCCAGCTGCGCGGCAGCCGGGGAGGTCGTGAATTTGGCTGGCCCGGACGAGGAGCCACCGTAATAGTGATGCTGCCAGCTCATGCCCGGGGTCGCCATCTTCCCGGCAGACCCCGGCCGGGGCACCTGTCCCCGTGCGCGGGGCGAGGCCGGCGCAGCGACGACACGGGACAGGCGACAGCCCGGGCGACCGCTTGCCGACCCGCCAGCCCGTGCCCTCCAGTCCCCGCAGCCAGCACCCCTCTGCCCGCCCGCGACGGCCGCGTCCCCCTGCCTCGGCTTGGCGGCGTCTCGGCTAGCGTCCCGCAAGCAGCGGCCACCACCGGGCCCCGAGACTCCGCCGCCGCCGGGGCTGCGGAGGGAGGCGGAGACGGGGCGGGCTGCAGCGGCGGGAGGCGGGGCCGGGGACGCGGGAACCGCGGAGCGCCGTTACCAGGACGCGCGGCTCGGGGCTCGGCGAGCGCGCGCGAGGGTGGCCACGTCATTTCCCCGCAGCCAAGCTCCGCCCCGCAGCTCCCCGCCCCGCAGCTCCCCGCCCCGCAGCTCCCCGCCCCGCAGCTCCGCGCCCCGCAGCCCTTGGATCTGCAGCTTCCCAGCCCGCAGCCAAGCTCCGCCCCGCAACCCGCCAACCTGCAGCTCCTCAGCCCGCAGCCAAACTCTGACCCTCAACCCTCCAGCCCACAGCTCCGAGTTCCTGCAACCCACAAATCCGCGACCCCGCAATCTGCAGCCCTGCACCCCTCGGCCCTCCAGCCGCCAGCACTAGTCCTCCGCACAGCCTGTAGCATCACAAGTCTTCAGCCCCGCCATAAGCGGCCCTGCCCCACAGAGGCCTCCAGATCACAGTCGCACAGGGCCTTACAACCCCATAGACCGGGAGTTACCACAGCATCCCACAGCATCGTCTCCCTTTTCACCACTCAGACCCACAGCTGCCAGCTCTCTAACCCGCAGCCCACCCCATTCCCGGTAGTATGAACTCTTTGGCTATTTCCCTGTGCCTGAGTGGGAAATCTAGTTGTGTTTGTTTGTTTGCTTGCTTGCTTGCTTTTTAAAATAATCGTTCAGAGAAGTTAAGAATTTGATGATGACCTTCGCTTAGCAACAAGCAGGAAGCTTGACAGAGCCTCTCTGCCTATGCCTTTTGTGTGCAGGCCCAGCAACAGTGTAGGCAGGACCCTAAGGCAGGGCATCTCTACATCAGAGAAGTGGTGGTAAAGTAGAGGGAGATCCGTAATCCTACACTTGATTGGTCTTCTCAAACTTGCCCAGACTCAAGCATTTCGGAGTTAAACTGACCTAATGTGTTCCAGACTAGAATGAAGCAATGCTAAGTGCCTATGTGTGGAGGAGCATACCTCTACAGTCAGCTGCACCCCACTTCTCAGTGGTTGCAGCCTGGAACAATTAAATATGAAATATAATTGGTTAGAAATTAGAATAAGGCCGGAATAGAGGGGAGAACCGAATGGGGGAATGAGATATTTGCCCTTAAAGACTGGGGACTGTATCAAGATTTGGCATTACACATACTTTTTCACCTTGCTAAATATATTACTTTATACTGTTTTGTTGCTGCTGCTGCTGTTGTTATTGTTGTTTTAGCATGTCTGCCCTTCTAGGTAAAATGACTTAAAAACAACAGACAAACAAAAACTTGTATCCTGTGTTGAGGTGGGGTCCTTTTAGGTTAATGTGAATACAAACTTTATAGAATTATATTTTGAAAAGCACATTCTCCATGAAGTTTTGTAGAACTGAGCTCCTCCACTTCATGTGATTCCTCTTTAACCTGGGAGTAGTCGTCACATGAAATTGAATATGCTAGCAAACTGAATTGAGGGCCAAACTAACAAAGTATCTGAATGTAACAAAAACTAAACAAAATGCAGACTGACTAGGATCCTAAAACATTTCCACATCTGTTAGAATTCCAGAAGGAAAGATCAAAACTGATAACATCTTCTGCCAGACGCAAGGCACTCAGTACTTCAGTAGTAGACCTTCCAGAAATAGAATTTAGTTCTAGCATTCTGAATGGGGCAGGTAATGAGAAATGTATGTGCATTTTCTGCTCCCTTAAGCACTAATTAAATAAGATAAAGAGAATTAGAAACTGTATAAATTGGTGGCACAACAGCTCCGTGATATAGTTAAGGGAAGGTTTTCATTTTTGATATTAGAGAACAGCCAGAGATATCTTGAAGAGTCTTGAGCAGGCAGAGAAAGTAGACTGAGCATGACCAGGGCTATCTACAAGAAAGGAGAGACTAGCAAGGGATAGAGAATAGAGAAAACATAGAGAAAGGAGCAGAAATAGAGTTTTGAGAGAGAAAAGGCAAAGCAAGAATAGTAAGGTTATACGGAGAACTAGTAGCTGGGGAGGGAAGCCTGTGAACTGAAGGGAGTTTAGGGTAGGGGAGAAGAGAGAAGGGCGGGGATGCTAGCACTGACTTCAGAATGTGCAACAGGTATATGTGACACTGGGGGGTCCTGGAGACCAGCGTGAGCTCTGATATGTTGATAGGTGTCACGGGTAACCATATGTCCCTTCTGCCAGAGGTTAAGAACAGTAACTCCGTTGGTAGAGAGGAACCAGCTTCACAAGCTCCCGAGGAATGCTGGCTTTTATCTCACCACAAGAAATCCTCCTATAGTCAGGGTGAGCTCATTTCTGGATATATGGATGGCCTTTTGGAGTTTGGGGAATTGAGTGTCCTTTGGACCTGAGAAAAAGTTGTATTATTTAATTACATTTGGGGCAGAGAAAACCCAACCACATTAGCACCCTCTTGTCCTCATTTACAATTAAAAAAATGTTCACTAGATTTGTATATCCATATCTTCTGAGGCAAGAGGGGTGTTTGGGAGTTCTGTTCCTATAACAGAGTAGAAAGAGCATAGGATAGGAAATGCAGAGGCCAATATGCAGCATCAAGTGAGTCCCTGCAACTCCCTTTCCATAATTCCTCCTAAAGGAGACAGGTACCTGCATCTTCCATCTCTGACTTAGAAGTTATAGGTTGTAGCATACAAGTGTCTGCCATCACTACTTTAAGCCAAGAGAACCCACCGCCCGCCCCTAAACTTTATGCTCAGAAGATATCAGGTGTTCGATGAATTTAACATTTTCCCTATAAATAAAGAAGAAATAGGTTATTTATGTATAATTATGTTTATTATAAATAATACATAGAGATGTAAAGTATACTATAATACCTTCACGATCCCGTAACACAGGGGCTCACTTTGAAAGGTGTGTACAACACTAGAGAAAAGGATGGGTGCCAGTTAAACAAATCTTCATACAATACCAGCTTCTATCATGAGATGTTTATTCCAAAGTCATCCCTAAGCGTTCTTGGGTTCTTGGTGTTGAGGCTGTGGATCACTTTCTGTCCTGAGGGTGGCAACAGTGGAGTGGAGAGGACAGACTGGGAAAGAATATGCAACAGCACTAAGGTGTTTTAAAAGAACTCTGGGGGCGGTGTACTTAAGATAGACTTGGGGGTGTCTGAGAAGGCTTCACAACACACAAAAAGGTAGTACTTAAATAAACTGCTGAAAGAGGCGTGTTTCAGAGAGAGAAGGAAAAATGAGCTCTGGGATTGACCCTAGAGACAGGGTTGAAAGAGTAGAGCCTATTTAGGAAACATCAGGTGCTGCAATGTGGCTAGAGCAAGGTTTGAATGGTGGGTCAGAATGCTAGTGTGGCAGAGCAGGTGTCAAGACTTGTGTGCCTTCACAATGAGACTTCAGGAGCTTATTTTGATGACACGAATGAGCCCTGAAAAGCCTTGTTTAAGTTTTCAAACAAAATGAAATAATTGGATTTGCATTTCTGGTCCAAAATTCTTGTGACTGAGGAAAATGAACCACAGAGACACCTACATGAATGAGTAGCCCTTTGTCCCTAAGTAGATGAGACATGAGCAGTTGCCACCTTAAATATATCGATGATAAGAAAAAGGAAGGGGTGGAAAGAGCAAACAGGACATGCAGGCTGGGGAAAACAGAGCACTCAAGGACGTCACCTCAGAAAAGGAATAGTAGGGACAGATATGTTCAACATGTGACATGATAACCTTTGAGATGCCTGTAAGACATCTATATGGAGATCTTTGATCCAGTTAAATATAGAAGAGGAGCTATAACCATATCCAGAAAAGAAAAACAAATGCAAATGCCCTCAAGGGGACACCAGAAGCCATGCTTCTGTATGGAAAAGCTGCATCAACGTAGGTGAGTATTGTAGTTTGGATAAACATCCCCCGAATATCCATATTTTAAGGGCTTGGCTCCAGAATGATACAATGGAAAAGTGGTGAAGACTGCAAGATGCTCGTTGGTCCAACCACAGCCTCTGCATTCATTTGTGGTCCTGACAGAAGGACCATGTTTGCTCTGCCACATGCTTGCTGCCATCACTGTCTTTCAGACACACCAGAGTCACCATCAAATGGGTCTGTAGGTCTGTAGGTCTTAAGATTGGAGGTTCCAAAACTGTCCATGAAATAGATTTCTCTCTCTCTCTCTCTCTCTCTCTCTCTCTCTCTCTCTCTCTCTCTCTCTCTCTGCACTTACTGTCACAAGCATTTTATGTAGTGATGGGAGGCAAGCATTAGGTTATTGCATTTTAGAATTTCTCTCTGAGGAGGAGTTATCCACAGTGGGTGAAAGCATCAGACCTATGAGATAATAGCCAAGAACTCAAGGTTCATACTAATGCAGAGCCTTAGTCCAGCACAGGTACAACTGGTACAGAGGAAGTCCCTGAAAGAAGATAGAAGAATAACATGAAATAAAAATGAATTATTGGCTATTAGAGCTATAAGGGAATTTTGAGCCTAATCTCTTAGTTTTGTACACACTGAAGATCAGAAATGTAGAGTTACCCAGATTTTCAAGCCAACTAATAGGAGAGCTAGAATTATATACGATATTTGTTGGCTTACAGGCAATTCCACTAGGCTCCTCTCAGGGGCCTAGCAACAGCGACCTAGCAACAGCTTACATCATCATCTGCCTCCAGGTGCCAAGGTGTGAGCCAGGTGCCGAGGCTATAAGAAGACCCCTCATTACCGCACTTCTCTCTTTTCTTTTTCTTCACTCTCTCTCCATCTTCTTTCTCTATCAGTTCCCACATGTTCCTGGCCAGCCTGTTTCTCTCTTCCTTTCTCTCTTTGTCCTTCTTTGCCCCCACCCCCACCCCTTTCTCTGCCTCTACTGTTTTTTTTTTTTTCAGGTCCCCTTCCCTTCTCTCAATAAACTTTCTTTATACTAGGCCTGTCACATGGTGTAGTTCCTCAGGGGGATCATCTTGGCAAGGCCTGCCAAGGTGCTCCGTCCCACTGCACTGTACCATGTTATAAAGCATAACAATATTAAACCTCAATTTCTGTACATTACTGAAATAGGATCTCACCCAGGAATCCCTGGAATTTGCTATTTAGTTCAGACTGGCCTCAAACTCATGACTCTTCTGCGTCTGCTCCTCTGTGCTAATATTACAGACATGTGTCACCACACCTGGCAGTTTTTTCCTCATCCACTGAACAATAATAGTTGAAAATCACTTATATGTAAATCTTTTACTGATGTTATTTCACTAGAGCTATCTTAGGCTACTTCTTTCTTATGCCAACATTTCAATCATGATATATGTGTATATTCAAAATGATTTAAAAATGGTCTCATATATTCAGAATGATTTTTAAGTGAGCCTAGTAGTGCTCACTTAAAAAATAAATCCCAGGACTTGGGAGGCAGAGGCAAGCAGATCTCTGTGAGTTTGAAGCCAGCCTGGTCTGTCTACATAGGGAGTCTATGCAGAGAGACCCTGTCGCCCCGCCCCCATGATTGCTGGTCAGGGAGTGAATAAAAGTTTATTCATAGTTGCAACAGCTAATTAATAATGAAGCAGATGAGGCATACATGACCTTACCAAGAAGGGTCCTAGGAACAAATTACATGGTTATAAAATTGACAGAGACCTATGAAAGTAACCATTTTTATACTTTTTTCTTAAGCTTACAAGATTGTGTTTATTTCAGTCCCAGAAAACCTAGACTACGGCACTTCAGAATCAAATCCACAGCCAGGAATCCAATCAATAACATATCTGACTAAGAATCAGAAGAATCAAAATTAGGTCTGAAATGTGAGCTCCAAAGTCAGTGCAGTGGTGCAGCATTGCATGCCGGGAGCTGGTGGGGACCTGATTCAGGAAAAGCAGGATAACTTAAAAGACCTTATTAGAGAGAGGAGGCAGAGAGAGAAAAGAAAGGCAGAGGGAGGGAAAGAAAGAGGAGGAAGAGAGGAGGGAGGATCAATCCAACAAAGACAAAAAGACAGGTAATGGGGAGTAGAGAGGCAGGGAGAGAGGCAGAGAGGAGAGAGACAGAGAGAGTGAAATATAGAGGAAACAGGCAGACAGACAGAACACCATGATGATTCTAGATGAAAACTCAGGTAACAAGTTGAAAACATTGACAAATTGGTTGTCATCAAGATTAAAAATGTTGACAGAGTAAGGGAAACTCAAGAGTGAAATGGAAATCCTTTCAATGGACAGAAGCAGTTGTGGTTCATACACATGGCAATGGGTTAATGTCAAAACCACAAAGAATTACTAAAACCCCAAATCAAAGAGCCCAATTTTAAAGATAGGCAAAAGCTTGAAATGTCATTTTTTCCAAAATGTATAGAAATTACCAAGAAGAAAGTGCAATGATAGACATTTAATATCTCTAACCATCAGTGAAATTAGAACAAATCCCAGTGAGATACCACTTCATTCCCATTAGGATGGCTATTATTAAAACCAAATAAAATGACAAGAAAATGGAAAGAATGAGTACTATATGGGGGAAATTAATACATTTGTGCATTACTGGTTAGGATATAAAATGATGATACACTGAAAAAATATAGTGGTTTCTCAAAAAAAAAAAAAAAAAAAAAGACCCTAACATACAATATCATACAATGGCAAAACCCCCTCTTAATGCATGTATGAAAAAATTGACATCAAAGACTCAAAGATGTCTGTAAACCAGTATAGTGTTATTGCCCCTGTACTTTCCTTCTTTGTCATAGCAAATGTCCATGCACAGATGAGTGGATAAACAGAATATGGTAGACCCAATGGGGTCTTAACCAGTGTCTAAGAAGCTGCTTCAGGCTCTGTGGATGAATATCGATGACATGCTAAGTGAATTAAGCTAGTCATAGCTTACATTAGACACCTGAGTACTGACCACATGTTAAGTGAGTTAAGCTAGTCAAAAAGATACAAATAGAGCATGATTCTACCAGTATGAATTGCCTTGAATAGCCAAACTCATAGAGACCGATAGAACTATGGTGGACAGAGGAAAGTATGGAGTGGGATTTTACGAGAGGAGTTGGACAGAAGCAAAATTTTAGAGGCAAACTGTAATGGTGAATGAACTTAAAATGGCTAAAATTGCATGTTAGATCTATTTTATCACAATGAATAAAATTTGTCATCACATTTTCTCAGGGAAAGACACTACTGTTACTTATGAGAATCTGCTCCAGAGACTAGAAATGGCACACTTCTGTGTCAGCCAGTAGCATTAAGTGACTGCCTCTGGAGTCTCCACTCCAGAAATGAAACAATCGTTTCCTGCCTGAGGCTGTGGTTAGTAAATGAGGATCTTTGGACATAATGTTTGAAGGGAGAGAAAGGTGGAGAAGATATTCTTCTTCTAGTCCTTTCCATTTGAGCCAGAAGAGTCATAGAGATTGAAGTAGGTATGGGCTATGGTAGTGTTGTGATTTGAATAGGTATAGCTCCCATAGACTTATGTATTTGAATATTTGGCCCATAGGAAGTGGTATTGAATTATTTTGTTTTTCTAAGGGATTGTTACACCCCTTTTCACTCATAAATATCTAGAGGGGATGGGGTTCTTCTCCATCTTTGATTGAGCTATTCTAATCTTTCTACCTGTTAAAACCCACACAAATGTCAGTCACTTGCCAATATGGTGTCTCCTGAGCTGCTTTCTGCTTCATCAGTCTATCCTCAGAGTGAACTTCTCTCGGCCACATGCCCTGATGGTCCATCCTGCCTATTGGCTACCTCCTCCTCCTTTTTCTGGCTTCTCTCTCCTTCTCGTGGTCTCTCTCAAGACCACTTACTCAGTTCTAAGTCCCACCTTCTTATCCTTTATGCCCAGCCATAAGCCCCAACCATTTATTGACCAGTCAGGGATTATTGGGGAGCATTCTTTACAGTACATAGGTTAATACAATATTCCAAGATTTGGTTACAGTCTAGAGAGGGGCACAAAACTCACTCAGCTTCTGAATACACAGTGCACAAGACTAACCCCAACAGAATGGCACTATTAGGAGATGTGGCCTTGTTGGAGTAGGTGTGACCATGTTGCAGGAAGTGTAATATTGGGAGGGTGGAACATCTCCTATGTTCCAGCTCTGCATAGTATGGCGCAGTCTTCTTCTGCGCTGCAGAACTCTCAGCTCCTTCTCTCAGCATCATGTCTGCCTGGTTGCTGCCATGCTTCCCACCATGGTGATAATGGACTAAACCTCTGAAACTGTAAGCCAGCCCCAATTAAATGTTTTCCTTTTTAAGAGTTGCCATGGTCATGGTGTCTCTTCACAACACTGGAGAGATTAAGACAGGTAGATATCTCACACTGAATATTCACCATAACCCTTTGTGGGGTAGCAAGGTGATATTCCAGGGATATTCCCTTTAACATCACAATGTTCTGTCTCTTAGGAACATTCTATGCTTAAATGGGACTTATTCCCAGGCCATACCACAAGGACCCAAACTCAGTAGAGACTCTACACACGACTGAACTTCAACAGAATCGATAAACATAGCACATTTTGTAAGACTTCACATGAGTACACAGAATATTTTTAGCTAGATATTATCCAGCAGCAATTTGCTTCTTGGTATAAGTATCTCAGGACTATGGAAAGACCACCAGAATCTTCACAAGCCTGATTGTGTTTCTTCATCGATGAGACGAGGAAATGGAACAAAAAGATGTTGAGGGGTTCTTATATTTCTCACATATTACCTGCTGAGTTATCTCACATTTTAGGACAGAATCTATTTAGAAGTACCACACATCAATCATATTCTTACTGTCACTTCTGCTTTTTAACATAATCACCCAAAGCTTGGCGCATGCAATAAGGCAACATAAAGTTGCAAGTCTCCTTAGATATGTTATTTCATCTAGATGGATGTATTGAGTATTTTCTGAATGCTTATACGTAATAAATATTCAATAAATGTCTGCTTCTGGCTTAGCTCACTTCACAGTCTTCCCCATTATTACCTTTTCCTTTATTTACAAAGCCAAGCTTTTCCAGCAGCTGACTAGTTTATCCATCTACTTTGGGTCCTTCTGAAAGTAGAAACTAAAACAGATCATTTATATCGAGGGTGATTTGGGAAAACACGAAGTGGAAATATGGAAGGAAAAACCACTAAAGAATATATCACTGTCCATTGGAACTCAGTTCTAGGAGCTGTCAGAAAAACCCAATAGAATGAATCTCAGAATCCACCCCATCCACCCACCCACACACACTGTTGAAAGGCTTACATTAATCTACTGACTCTCTTCTCTTATTGAATAAAACTCTTGTGTGATTGTTCTCAATTGGTGGGACTCAACCCATTTGGAGGTTGAACAACCCTTTCAGAGTAGGCAAGTAAGACCATCAGAAAACACAGATATTTACATGATAGTTCATAACAGTAGCAAAACTACAGTGATGAACTAGCAACAAAAATAATTTTATGGTTGGGGACACCACACATGAAAAACTGTATTAAAGGGTTGCAATATTAGGAAGATTGGGAAACTATTGATCTAGTATATGCCATTCAATATAGTTTAGTTTAAAATTCTGTGGCAGTGGAAAGAATAAAGACATTCAGCCCTTGAGAGAGCAAGAGTTGTCACATGCTCTTTAATAGCCCATCACCTGCAGATGGCATCAAAGAGAAGCAGTATAGGACACTAAAGATACTTTCCACAATCTATTCCTTGGACTTTTCAGCTCCATTTTACCCTCCATAAAAATCCATCCCCTCTCAAAATGTTAATGCCACAGCCTTTTGCAAATCTCAAAACGATTCAAGGCAGTCCACGCAGTGAGCAAGTGACCCTTATGGAACTATCTCTAACTATACTACTGGTATTTATTAAGTCCAGATGTTCACCGTCTATTTTAGAACGTCCTCACCTTTGATACTTCAACTGATGTTAAGTTATCTTCTTGAAGAACCCATGCTGACCTCAAAGTCACAGAAATCCACTTACCTCTGCCTCTTGAGTGCACCAAACACACCTTGCTCTTTATTGAATTTATTTTCCAGGTATTTCATCAGGAAGGAGGAATGGAGAGAAGAAAGACAGAAGGACTTCACATGATCCTTTGAGATCTAGAAATATTTGTTTCTGCTTCTAACATTTAGCAACAATTGTAGGTGTTCTTGACAATCAGAATAATGAACACACCAGTATTTAAAAACTGCCTTTGTCTGTTAGACTTTTGGCTTGATGATCCCAAGTGAGCAGGGTAGCAATACAGAGAGTCCTGGGGAGCTATTTGGTGACCCCCTTGTAACAGTGAGTGTCTTCCTCTTCCTAACAATTAGCAAGCCTTTAATCTAACAGAGCATAAAGGTACATGGAAACAAAATGCACAGACTCTGCGAGTGAATGAAGAGGATGGTGTGTGAACAGCCAGTTCTACTTCATCTTGGTTATCAGACCCAGTTCTAATTTTTGGACCACATATCCACCATTATCTCACGGCATAAACCACCCCAAGAATGGCAGGTCCCAACCAAGCCCAACCTTTTATAACACATTCTGGCATTCTAGCAAAGGGAATTCTTTTGAATACTGGGGTATATGGTAGAAACAGTGGATTCCATGTTCCATTTCCTGTATTCTAGGATGTAGTGTCTGTAAATAAATCCCACTGTGAGTCATCAAATAATAATCCTAGATGTGACATTTGTGGGCAGGTCAGCCAAACGCATATTCTGAATCAAAGGCACTTCCAGTAAGGATGACTCATTCCCTCATTCTCAGGAGGGTGTGCATGGAAGAGACCTGATGGAAACAATTTATCACTAAGTGCATTGCTGTGTCTTTAAGAGTTGGTACTTCATCAAATGCTAGCTATTGGGTTTGCTGCTGGCATGACAGCACTTCCACAGAAGTAGTAGCTATGCAAGCTCAGTAAGAGGAATCAATATCATTGGGACTATGCATGGCCTCCTTACCTGTCAAAAAGGCCACTGTGCTTATGGATTTATTACACTGGAGTGCCCAGAATAGAGACCAGCTGACACAGAACCAGACAGGATACCACCTACCAGCCTCCTTGCTAATGAATGCTCTCCCGTGGACAAGAGTGTGAGACATTAAGATGTGCATATTTGACTTTCTATCCATGTGACTCTTTACACTCAGCTTTATAATCTTTCTTGTCACATTGTCTAGTGAGTCAACTAAATTCAGTACCATACAATACAGCATATATATAGCTCTCATCATTCTTTCTCTATAAACCTGGTGTTCTGTGCCACACTCCAGACCTCATTAAGCCATTTCTGTTAACACTCTATCTAAGCTCCTCCCCACAGTTACCTGGCAACAGTCAGGTTTGCCTGACTCACTATAAAAGGGGCTGCTTGCCACTTCCTTGCTCTCTTGCTCCTGCTCTTGCCTTTCTTCTCCTGTTCTCTCTCCATTCCTTGCCTCCTCTCTCTCCACGTGCTCATGGCCAGCCTCCACTTCTCTACTCCTCTTCTCTCTCTGCCTTTCTCTGCCTCTACTACACTCTCAATTCCCATCCCCATGCCCTGAATAAACTCTATTCTGTACCATTTCGTTGTGTGGCTGGTCCCTCAGAGGGAAGGGATGCCTCAGCATGGGCCTGCAGAGGCACCCTCTTCTCCCATTCCTCACCACACATCCATAAAACATATCTCCCATCCCTTTTTCTTTTATAAACACTTCAATTTCCATATATAAAATATATATCATATAGAAATATCTATCATATGTAAATATATGTCATACATAATATACAAAAATATCTATCATATGTAAATATATCATATATACATATATAAATTTCTATAATATCATATATATAGTAAATATATATATATATTAAATATATATATATATATACAGGATCTCATGTAGCCCAGACTGGCCATCAACTCACTGTATAGGTGACAGTCATCTTTGAATTTTCTGTGTCCTTCTCCTAAGTGTTAATATTACAGGCATTCACTACCATTTCCATTCTTAAAGTTACTTAATTTTAAAAACAGAATTATATTTTTTTTCTTCTGTCATTTGGGCACAGAGAACATGAAGTGTGGGATAGTGTAACATATATTGGTGACATGGGAATCTGGGCACCAACTCATCAAATTGACTTGTGCACCATGGAATTGGTTAAGCCTGATCCTGTCTATGTAATTTTTCTCATATGGTGCACGGTAGTTGTGTGAACTTATAACTTAGATGATTTGATAATATACAGCTCAGAGTGGGCTTCCCCACGTACAGGTTCTTGAAGTCTCACTGCGAGGTGTTCAGTCTCTAGTGGGCCCCTGGGACATAGAAGAAACTGTTCTTTAAGCAGAGAGTGGTCTGTTGAAGAAGTTGAATAGGTTGACAAGAACTCTGACTTACCTCTCCTCTACTGGCTGCCTCTGGACCCCTTGACTCTATTGGGCCATTGTAGTCTTGGTAACAAGAAAAGTTGTTTCATCGTTTGAACCTGCTACAGCAGTCTTCCTTTGTATTGTGTCGAAAGAGGCACTAACAAAATTCTGAGTTATTCAATAAATGGGTTGGAGCAGCATCTTCCATAGGGAGTTGTTGCCTTCAAAATGAAAAGAGATCAAAGGTTTGCCGTGATTCTAAGCATTAGTTATGTGCAGTTCGTGATTAAGTACATCTATCTCTGTTAGCACACTCAGGTTTAAGAGACCAACATGGTTGTCCTAGTTTCTTTAATCCTGCACTTTATTAATGAAACCAAGAGAGGGCTGGGGTCCCCTTATTATTAGTGTCATCTCAGATCCTGAGCTTTTACAAGGTCTGGGTAAAGATATTTCTTTAGCAGAAGAGCTGGAGTGTTAGTGTACATATATGTACTGGAGAAGGCTTCCTATTCAGTCATTGTGCTCTGGGTCTGATAACTGGTTGTGACCTGGAAACTCATCCAGCTTATACTTTCCAGTTCTGGTTGCCGATCCTTGTCTAGTACCTATATTTACTTGTTTGGTTTCTTTCTTTTTGAGGGTTGTTGACATAAGTCAAATAATAATGCTGAAATCTTCCATGTCTGCCTTTCCCACATCTAGGAATACAAAGGTCTATTAGTTGTTACCCACAAACCTTGGGACTCCAGAGTTTTGGTTACTCTCTTGTCTGTTTTACTGATTATGCCCACCTGGCCTGTGATGTTTAAGTCCAGCTACCTGAACTCTAAAATCATAATTTTTAAAATTTTTCCATAGGCTCTATGGAACTATATTCTGTGGCTAAACTTTCTTCTGACCTTTTAGAAAATGCAAGTGCATTTCTTGTTCTCCTGGGGAAGGACTATCTTAGGAAACACAGTCAACAGATATCACTTGAAAACCACCTTCCTACCTCCTGGAGCCTTCCAGCACATTCCTTAAAATCCAAACGTAGCTTGGGAATCTCTATGTCATCATTTTGTCCCAAGGTTCATTTAGAAAAATTATGTTGGAATAAATCCTAGGTTCATTGACATAATGTTAAGCCTTGGGTTGTGGGAGAAATGTTTCCAAGTCAATAAACTTGACCCATCCCATCTTAAATCTCCATCACTTAGTTTAGCACCTTCAAATGTCTTGCCATAGCTCATTTCTTGTTTTCTGTCAGAATTGTTCTGTAACCCTTTCAGTCAGTTACAGCCTCCAAGAGAGATTCTGTGCTTCCCACCTTATATGCTAGCATCTTACTAATCAGTGGCGATCAGGGAGTCAGTGGAAGGATCCAAGGAAGAGGCTTTCCGTTTTTCAGTCCAGGGAAGACTGCAGTCCACTTGGAAGAGAGAGAGACTGGCTTCTATGGTCTTTGAAATTCAAGAGCATTCAGAGTATTATCCATAACCTTGTCCAGATCCACATTCATGATTACATCCACATCCACAGCCACATTCCTATTCACAGAAATGAATCCTTGTTGTCTTTATGTAAGTAATGGGCGACTGCTCATTCTTATCAGAGTCATGTCTTAGACACAGAGCTTTGACATAGGTGAGCTTCACAGTGTCTTCTTCTACTTCCTACCACCCCTGTAGTTAAGTTCTGAGTCTAATGTTTTAGTCAAAGCTTTCTTGGATTCTTCTTCTCCCTAATGTCTCTTTATTTGTAACCAGGGAGTAAGTTTGACTTTCACAGAAAGCCCTGAATCATTTGCTGTCTTCTTCATCGAGGCCTTCAAGACTATGAAGGCCTTTCATGAAAGCCAGTCAATGTATGCTCTTAGAGTCATCACTGCCCCTTTTCACTCAAATATCAGAGACACTGGATAACAATGCTTTCCTCACCCATATCTGATTTACCACAGATGAGAATTCTGTAGTTAGGCCAGTGGTAATTGCCTTTACATGGAATGGACCTCTATTTCCATCTCACCAGGACATAAACCATTTTCAGGTTTCTGTTGGCAGCCTGCTTCTTGTAGTACATTTAGTATTATAGTTTTGTTTGGCTTGCTTCAAAGGCAGAGTCTGAGATAAGAACTCAGGTTCAGGTGTTTATTTCAAGACTATAGAAGATATGATGGAAGCTCTTTTTTTTTTTTTTTTTAGAAAAGGAAGCTGGGAAAGTCAATAAACACCATGTTACTGACTTGCTCAGGTCTTCTGGGGGTTGGGGTGCTCCAAAGAACCACTGAGTCTGGGTCAGAGTGTCTACCCATTTTGTTCCCTGCTGCTTCCTGGCCTTTTGATTGACCATTCCTCTGAAGACATCCTAACCTATTCTTTGGTCTTGCCTTGCACACACCTATGTAAGTTCCTATTGTTTCAGAGGAAGTCTTCAAACAGAAATTCTTTTGGGTAGCATGGGACAATGAACGATGTAAGCCTGACCTCTGCAGCTGCAGCACAGGTCAAAACTGAGCTGGATGGAATAGGACAAGTCACTACAAGTTTTGCTTCCTGATAGTACATAGTCTCCTGGTTTCCCTTATCCAGTGGTTCTCAACCTTCCTAATGCTGCAGCCTTTTAATACAGTTCCTCATGTTGTAGTGACCCCTAATTATAAAACTATTTTGTTGCTACTTCATAACTGTGATTTTGCTACTGTTATGAATCACGGTGTAAATATTTTTGGCAGTAGAAGCTTGTCAAAGGGGCTGAGACCAACAGTTTGAGAACCTGCCTTGATCAAACATGCTGATCTCTTCTTTGCAGAGAATGCCAACATATATAAGGCCTATGCAGAAGACCTTTGTCTCTTCGAAAGCAATGGATGAGAGAAGAAACAGTCTACCTATAAAGCTGGTGCTGAACTCAGGGACGATCCTGAGAGCAGGAGTTGGTGACACTCTGGTCAACTTCTTGTTTCATTTTGCTTTTCTTCAGATTAGCTGGTCAATTCCTTGCTCTTGGGTTTCAAATCTGGTGTCCAGGAAATAAAACTTTTGCTCCAGGTTTCATGGCATGTTATGGGTAAGTCTCCCAGAAAAGATAATAAATGTTTAGATGAGAAATGGTATATTTTCTTCCATCCTTTGGGTCCAGGGATGGATGCCTACAGGACTGGTTTCACCCTCTGGGTTCTTTTTCTTTTTTTTTTTTTTTTTTTAACCACACTTGACATTACACAGTCCCATAAATCTCATCACTTACACTTCTCCAAGTAAGTCTTATATTCTTTGATAACAGTTCATTAGAATGCAGACTGAAGAATTGCCCTTTGAGATAGTGCTACTGGGTGCCAGACGGCAAGGGTACCTACTGTGTATTCTGAGCCAGTGGCTTGAAACAGTCCCCTCCTTAGCTTGTTTTACATCATGTGAACACCCTCCCCCATCCCCATTTTCTTCCCTGCCCCCTAGGGCTGTCTCCAAGCAAGTCACATCTGGGGTGTGTAGATTTTGCAGAATGGTGCTCTTTTGTACAGTTTGGAAGTTGAGGGAAGAGAAGAAAGATAATGAGATGCTGAGGCACATGACTAGTACCTTTGCCCATTTCTAGGGCAACAGTAGCTAGTATGGAAGTGATAGTGGATGCTTGTACATGAGTTTTCTGCACTTCCTGACACCAATTGTCCCTTCTGCCTGCTCATTCCACTCAGGTCTGGTTCTAACTCTGCCACTGGTGGATACAGCTGGTTTCTAGGCAGACCATAAAAATTCAGAGTGAGAGAGGAAACCATGTGCTGTTGACAGTCCTGCTTGAAGCACCCTCTCTTCTCATTTGAAGATTTAATGTGTCACATGAGCGATAAGAAATGGGCAACCAAAGGAAAATTAAGGGACTACAAAGTTTGAGGGCCAAAGAAAAAAGAAATCGAATTTAGGGACTAATGTATCTAATGCCGAATTGGGGTCAGAGAATGACGTTAGTGTCTTCCATTCTTTCTGTTTGGTGGATCACACTGTTCTTTCTCACCTCTGCCTCATGACTGGCTTGATTCACAGTTTAAAAGTGTGACTTCCTTCTTTAAAAAAAAAAAATGTTTATTCAGTTGACTTATGTGAAAGAGCTAAGCTTTCAGCTCTTCGCCTTGTAGATCTTCTTCCTGTCCTATTCTTTAATTTCTCATCCTTTTCAAATAGAAACATTTTAAAATAGAAAAAAGGAAGCAAAAGCTGAAACAAAAGGTGAACCATTGCAATCACACAGCTGTAAAAGCACATCTTACAGACCATCGCAACAGAGTTTAAAAAGACAAACAACAAAAACAAACAACCCAGCCCGGGCTTGGGAGATGACTCAGAGGTTACGTAGGTGTGGTACTGTAAGTAGCAGGCCCTTACACAGGACCAACTCCATTTGTAATAGGAAACTTGTAAAGACATGTCTGGTACTTGTAAAGGCAAGTCTGGAAGTAAAGTTGTGCTGTGATAACCAGCTGTGATGAGATCAGAGCCCAGCGATAACCAGACACAAGTAGTTATCTGCTATGTACGTCAGCAGTAACACTAAATCAACATAAAAGAGGAGCCTGTCTAGAGCACTTCATCACACTTGTAGCCATGACTGGCCAATGTGATCCTCCGGACAAGCCTCCTCACTACCTGATCATGACCTAGCATGATACTTCAACAAGCCTCCTCAGCACCAGGTCATCGAAGAAGACAACTGAGAGACCAATGCCTCCAGCTTCTTCGTGGTCAAGCACCCTGTGAGGTCAAATTATCAACTCAACTCAACTATATAGAAGCCACAGCCTGACCCCTGCCTTCACGACTCCGGACTTGTAACCTGAAACCATCCAAAGGACTCAGGTCGTATAATCCCTGAATGAATGATGTGTTTATTTCTATGCTTATTTCTTTGATAATTAGCAATTTATTATTTGTGCTCATTATGCATATTGTTAGAGGAAGGCTTAGGAAATGTGGCAGTATCTTGTAACAATTGTCTTAGCATTGGTAATAGTATATTGCTTGCTGTGCATCATTAATTAAAGAATAACTAAATTCTAAAACCTCTGTTTCTCTGGCGTCTCTCTCTTCCCTCTCGAGGAGCTGATGGTCTCACAGTCAAATCCAGTATACGATCCCTGAGTAGAGAAGGCCCCTCTCCCCATGGGGGATTCTAACCCCTTATCAATAGCCTGTTCGTAAGATAAGAGTCCCATACCTTGCTCGTGACAGGTACTCTTGCTGAGGACTGGAATTCAGTTCCCAGCATCCACAGCAACTCCTGTTTGTAACCCCAGCTCCAAGGAATCCAGCGCCCTCTTCTGGATGGGTCACCTGCCTTTACAGTGCACATGCATGTGTATGTGTGTGTGTGCACATACACAATTGAAATAAAATAATCTTTAAAAATGAAATATTTTAAAAAATGCAATGTCTTACTTTGTGTCTTGCTCAAAAGAAGATTCTGAGATAAGGATTTGAATGTTAGCAGTCTCCCTAGGAGGTGATACAACAGGGCCAGTATACATATTAACTTACAGAGACTGTGGCAGCATGCACCGGGTCTGCATAGGTTCAAGATAATTAGGGTCCACTGCCGAGATGGTGGACATGTGCCACCAACTCCCACCTTTCACCAAGAAGCTATCTGCACTTGACATTGGCTTGCAAAGGAAAAAATAGTTCTCTTCAATGGAGTCTCACTGAGTGTATTAACCATTCTCCAGGGCAGGCTCCATGCTACATAGCAATTAGACAACACAAAAAAGACTCAGTGATATTTTTGTCTCATATTGCTTTGTTTAGGCAGTTTTTGTCATATTGGACTTTTTATTGTATGCTTTGGTTTCCAATTCAGTGTGTGAGGTGTGTGTCTATGTGTGTGTATGTGTGTTGTGAGTTTTTTGTGTGTTTTTTTGCCTGTTTTTTTAAAGAGAAAGAAAATTAAAAAATGAAAGAATAAAGGATATTTATGTTTCATTACAAATAAAGATATAACTATTAGAAACTTAGAAGTATTTACTGTGGGCCAGGGCTTAGGGTGAGCACGGGGGTGAGTAGAATGTTTTTCTTCTCTAATTGGTAAAGTGATTTTTAACAAAAAATGTGAAGCTGATTACAAATGTAAGAAACTGGCCTCTTAGAATTGGCGGTAGACCAATATTTACTGTAATTCTTAATTTTCCTCCTTGATTACTGAAATTGTCATAAATCAAACACCAAGAAGCACGAGAAAGGAGGAAGCCTGTGCCTAAAATAATCTCTACTTAGAATCAGGCTTACAAACTAAAATGAGATGCAGCAAAAATAAGCTTCACTGTGTATCAGGAAGGCAGAGGGCTGTTGCTACTGAGAAATCCTAGATGCTGAAAACATTGCTAAGGAAAAGCAAGGGAAGCAAGAGGAGACCAATGTGCCCTGTAAACCTGGGTATAAACCAGCAGCCTTCTGCGAAAACTGTAAGCAGTGTAAGCCCTGGTTTCCACAGATTTACTCTTTATTTACTTTCCTGGTCTCTCATAAAAAGGCCCAAAGGAACTCTCCAAATTTACTAACACTGTCTCTGTTCTGGTTCATTACCTCTGGATTTCCTACACATTGCTATTTGTGTTTCCTTCATAGCACTCCTGCCTGCCTGGGTCGTTGCCTGCTAAGGGTATCTGAGATACTGCCATGTGCCAAGTGATGACTGTAGAAATAAAAACGAATGTGACAGCTTTACATTACAGAGACCATTCAACACTCCCTCAGTCAGGTGATCAAGGTGGATTTCAAAAGTGAGAAGCTATGTTGATAGCCACTACCTTTGATTTGATATGGGCAAATGGCACTTTGTCTCTACAATTCTTACCTTTAATGGGCCCCAAGCCCATAACACACTCTAAACAGTTAAAGTAAATCTCAGTCTATAGAGGCATACTATACCATAGTGGCCAGTAACTGAAAGCACTGAAAGGTCATCAAGTCAGAGAAAGTCTAATAAACACAGCAGGGATATCCTGAGGTGCCCCAACAACTAAGTGGGTGTGGTACACTGGGTGGGATCCAGAATGAGAACAAGAATTTTAGGTAAAAACCAACAAAACAAAACTGAATGGAAACTTGGTTTTTTTAGTGAATAATATACCATATTTGTTAATAACAAGGAAGCCAGGTGAGGTCCACGACAACCCTCTGTATCATCTTCATAATTTTTTATGAAACTAAGATTAATTCCTTCAAAATAAATTTATTTAAAAAACAGTGGCACTAAAACCAGACATAGATAAAAGGTTTACCTGTGTCTCCTATTATTTCAATAATTTCAAACTATTACAAATTTGGCTCAGCTCTCTTAGTAGTAAAAATATTTCAAAGCATATGCCTATTACAGAAATAAACTATAATCTGTGCTCTGACACCAACATCAGACACATCTATTGCAAAGATGAAATGAGTCAGTTGGCAAACATAATTTTAATGAATTAATTAGCTATGTATAACTAAAGACATTAGTCACAAACTCCTGAATGTCAATAACTTGCCAACCAGTTCTATATTTAAGTAAATTATACCATTACTTAAGGCCACAGCTTGTCTTTAATTTTAGATACCACTGAAGTGCCAATAACAAAAGCAAACAGATATTTCTCAGAAGACAACACATTAAATGGTAACTTGTAGAGCTATTAATGAAAGTAGGACCTTAGCCTTTATGGGTCTTCTCTCTGCTTTCAAGGCTTATGACTTTGAAAAATAACCATGTCTCCTTAGGACATTAATTTAATTTATAAAAAGTTGGGTTATGGGAATTATTAACAGTAACCTCAATGTAACTGCCTAATTGCTTTACCCATAGTCTAGTGTTGAAAGTAATTAACTGCATGGACTCTGGTATCTTGGTATCTTTTTGTACCTCAGTTTCTCATCTTTAAACAGGACTTGCTATAACCTGAAACAGCATACACGTTACAATGCTAACAATTGGGACAATGAGGTGTTGTCTACTACCCATTGCTATACCTCAACACTCAAGACTGGGTCATTTATAAAGGAAATAATCTTTAAAGTTTGCAGTTTCAGAGTCTGGGGTCAGTAGGTGCATCTGTTGGGGATCTTGTACTATGTCATAAGATGATGAGAAAGATGAAGCGTAGCCGCCTGTGGCCACGGACCAACTGGGTTCACCTGAAAGGGGCCTGGAAATGAAGAAAGGGACAGAAGGGCGAGAGAAACATGAAGCCAAAACAAAGTTTTCTGATCAAGGCTCAAAGTTTAATATTAAGTTCTTCTAATTTAAAGGGAACCCCTTCTTGTTTCAGCTGGAGATGGGTGGGGAACCATCCTTAGTCACTGCAGGAGATGTCTCAAGGGAAGCTCAGCAGGCAGTTTATTCTTCTAAGTTCCTGTAGCAGGTTGTATGTGCAGCCAAGGTGGGTAACTCCACCTAGGTCCTATTACTTGATCTATTGTGGTAAACAAGCTCTTTCAGGCCTGCTCAAGGCTGGGGGTAGGGCACAATGAAGGTCAAAAGTGAGACTTAATGAGGGACAGCTTAGTCTTATATAGACTCACTCAACAATAGCTAACCTTCTCTAGCTCCCTCTAGAGTATGGTTCAACCTATAGGTTGGGGTCAACCTTTGGGGGTCGAATGAGTCTTTCATAGGGGTCTCATCAGATATCCTGCATATTTACATTATGATTTGTAATAGTAGTAAAATTACAGTTATGGAGTAGCAATGAAATAATTTTATGGTTGGAATCACCACAGCACGAGGCACAGCATTAGGAATGTTGAAAAGCACTGCTCTGGAGAAATCTAGTCACTTCTTAAAGGCCCCATCTAATACCATTCAATCTTGACACAAGTTTTAGAGAAGACCAATCATATTTAAGCCTCAGCATATATGCAAGGTTTGGGGGGAGGTAAGGTATGTTTTAAGAAGTACTAAATTGTCTTTGAAAATACCAACATTGTCTGAAAAAAAAAAATCAAGTACCTCTGAGGCTGGGGAATGGCTCTGTTGATAAAGCCGTGCCACACAAGCTTGATGACCTGAGTTTTGATCCCCAACAACCACAAGAAAAGCTATATCCTCTTAACCACAGTACTGAGGGAGAGAATTGAAACAGGCAGATCTTTGCACTGTGCTGGTCAGAAAGCCTCACTGGATCAGCGTAAAAATAGGTAGCTATAAATGATAAATGATAGACAGATGATAGTAAGTGATAGATAGATAGATAGATATAGATAGATAAGTAGATAGGTAGATGGATAATGATAGATAAGTAGATGATAGATGATAGATAAGTGATAGATAGATAGATAAATAGATATGTAGATTGATAAGTAGATAGGTAGACAGGTAGATAGATATGTAAATAGATAATAGATAAGTAGATAGATAGACAGATAGACAGAAGATAGATAGACAGATCGATGACAGATAAGGTAAAAGCATTGGTGAAGACTTTCACTGCCAACTCTGGCCTCTACACACAGGCACACATGCCACTGCTGTGCTCACATGTACACATACAACCTTTCCACACACTTTGGGAAGTTGTGGTGCATGGGGAAAATTCTATAAGAAGAGTCATTGGATAATTGAAAAAAAATGAGATAGAGCCTGATATTTTTGTCACACTAAATTATTAAAGCTAATCTTTGTGAAATATTTCTGAAGTTGTACAGTGACTTTCTTAGGCTTCATGGAAATATCAAATTAGGAGTTGTATGTTATTCTGATGTCATAGTAATTGTCAGTTAATAGGAAATACCACATAGAATGTAGTCACAGTAAGTACAATAATTACATTTGGATATAATTCCTACATGACCTCAGTTTGCCAAAACTAGCAACTTCTCTTATGCATATACATATTCTCTTATGTGTATACATATCCATCTATACTTCCTTTCCTAGGTTCTAAGTTGTAATGGAATCCCTAACATTCAATCTCCAGTTGTTATTACCCTGATGGAGAACAGTTTTGGAAACGAGCAGCAAGTAACTTCTTCATTTGCCCTTTACTCTTGGGACGTTAGCATCCTATACAGGCTCAAGTTAAGAAAAGAACCTTGAGAATTCACATCTGGATTTTCTCATAGGAAAGATGGCATGCCCTCTCTTCTGAGAGGTGGGCACAGAAACCTTTGTTGTTGTTGAAGATCCTGGATTCTTTGAAACACAAAGAAATACTTCTAAAGAGAAAATATTTATGGTTATTACTACCACCTCAAATACGTTGGGCTGAAATACAAAGTAGTTGCCACTCCATCCCTGCAGTTTATCACAATAAATATGAACTATTTTTCTTTGACAGTGTAGTGTTTCCCTATGTATCCCTGGGTGGCTTGGAATTTGCTATGTATACCAGGCTAACATTGAATTCATAGAGATGTACCTGCCACTGCCTCCTAAATTCCAAAATTAAAGGTGTGCTCTACTACATCTGGCCTAAATAATATTCTTTTTTTCTTTTATTGGCTATTTTCTTTATTTACATTTCAAATGTTATCTCCTTTCTAGATCTCCTTTCCTGAAACCCCCATCCCATCCCCCTCCCCTGCTTCTATGACGGTGCTCCCCTCCCCACCCACCCACTCTCACCTTCCCGGCCTGGCATTCCCCTACACTGGGGCATAGAACCCCAAAACAGGACCAATGATCCCTCCTCCCACTGATGTCCAACAAAGCCATCCTCTGCCACATATGCCACCAGAGCCATGGGTCCTTCCATGTGACTCTTTGGTTGGTGGTTCAGTCCCCGGAAGCTCCAGGGTTCTGGTCTGCTGACACTGGTGTTCCCCACACTGGGCTGCAACCCCCCTTAGCTCCTTCAGTCCCTTCTCCAGCTCCTTCATCGGGGACCCCACTCTCAGTCCAATGGTTGGTTGAGAGCATCTGCCTCTGTATTTGTCAGGCTCTTGGCAGAGCCTCTCAGGAACAGCCAATCAGGCTCTGTCAGCAAGCACTTCCCAGCATCTGCAATAGCGTCCAGGTTCAGCAACTGTATATGGGATGGATCCTCAGGTGGGGCAGTGTCGGGGTCCAGCCTTGACACAGGATCGGAGTTCTCAACTGAAAGCAGGGATATCTGGAAGGTGCATAATAAATATACACAGACTATTTTGGGGGGGACAAGCTGACAGGCAATTTTTCAAAGCTTAAAGTTTCTCTCCTCTCTCACTCTCTGCTTTCTTTCTCTCTTGCTCATTTGTCGCAGCTTGAGGCTGCACAAACTCTGCATTCTCCTGCGCACCCTGCTTTTCTCCTGTGCGCTTTTCTTTTCTGGAACTCCCACACTCCTACACACGTCTGTGATTTCCCTTTCACTCTCACACACACTCTTCACGTATACTTTACACACACCACATGCACTCCTCTTTCACTCACGCATACACCTCCATACTCATCTCACATTCTCTCTTCACTCACTCTTCACATGCTCTTCCTCATGCTCTCTAGCCTTTTTCTTGCCCCAGTCTTTTATTAATACTCCAAAAGCAGATAGAAAAAAAAGGAAACTGTATAATCATTGCAAAATCAAATTCAAAAGAATAATCACATCCTATACAGAATTAAGAATTACAATTGTTCCCCAAAGTTTCAAGCTTCCCTATTCCCAGGCCTGTAGCCAAAATAATAATAATAATTGCAAACTTATCATTATTTTAACTTCAACTTTTAACTTACTATACTTCAGAGCTCAGAGTTTTGAGGTCAGCTACTTGCATTTTCCTGTGAAGCTCTAATGATAAATGACATGGGCTAAGCTGCCAGGCAGTGACCAGAAAGAATCAAGTTAACCTTTAACTCAGTAGTCACTAGCTTTCTGCTTCTGTGCACTGCACACTATGACTCTCCTAAGAGCCCAGTGTTTTGACTTAGTTTACTTAGTTAATATATAATTTTATGTATTCTATACTTGCTTATCTAAGAACCACTCTTAAATGTGCAAAACTATTTCATAACTTCAATAGATTTTTCCTTCCTTGGGGTCCCAGTGTTGACTCTATTTCATTTTCTAATAATTTCTTCAAATTTTCTTTGAAGTCAAACATTAATCTGAAAGTACCATTGTGTAGTTATTGCATTGTTTCCAAGATGAGAACAGCATGCACCTGGTGCTGTGCTGTGTCCTGCGCCTCAATTTTTGATTGTTTAAAAATCATTACATCAAGGAACACCTAGTTTCACAGAATTCACCAGAGCAGAAAGAGAAAGAAGTAAGAAAGTCAGATATAATAGAATAATTATGCACACCAAGGCCAACTGAAAAACAGTCACTCACAAATGAAATGTATACAGCCATTGTCTAGGGCTAAGGTTAGGAGAAATGGGCAATCTCTGGGTGGCCTTTCCTTCAGTCTCTGCTCCACATTTTGTCTCCATATTTCCTCCTGTGAGTATTTTGTTCTCCTTTCTAAGAAGCACTGAAGCATCCACACTTTGGTCTTTCTGCTTTGTGAATTTCATATGGTCTGTGAATTGTATCTTGGGGTATTCAGAGCTTTGGGCTAATATCCACTTATCAATGAGTGCATACCATGTATGTTTCTTGTGTGACTGAGTTACCTCACTCAGGATGATATTTTCAAGTTCCACCCATTTACCTGTGAATTTCATGAAGTCGTTGTTTTTAATAGCAGAGTAGTATTCCATCATGTAAATGTACCACATTTTCTGTATCCATTCCTCTGTTGAGGGACATCTGGGTTGTTTTCCAGCTTCTGGCTACTGTAAATATGGCTGCTACAAACATAGTGGAGCAAGTGTACTTAATACATGTTGGGCATCTTTTGGGTATATGCCCAGGAGGGCAAAGCTGGTCCTCAGGTTACTATGTCCAATCTTCTGAGGAAACCACCAGACTGATTTCCGAGTGGTTATACCAGCTTGCATCCCACCACAATGGAGAGTGTTTCCTCTTTCTCCTCATCACCACAACTGTGTCACCTAGTTTTTGATTTTAGCCATTCTGACTGGTGTGAGGTGGAATCTCAGGTTGTTTTGATTTGTATTCTCTGATGACTAAGGATGTTGAACATTTCTTTAGGTGCTTCTTTGGTTTTCAAGTTTCCTCACTTGAGAATTCTTTGTTTAGATCTGTTTTCTTATTTTTTTAAAAATAGTGACAGTAAGGGAAAAAGGTCAAGTAACATATAAAAGGCAGACCGATAAGAATTACACCAGACTTTTCACCAGAGACATAAAAGCCAGAAGATCCTGGTCTGAATCATACAGACCCTAAGGGAACACAACTGCCACCCAGACTGCTAAACCCAGCAAAACTCTCAATCACTAATAGATGGAGAAAACCAAGATATTCCATGACAAAACCAAATTTGCAAAATATCTTCCCACAAACCCACACTTCAAAGGATAATTGATGGAAAACGCCAACACAAGGAAGGAAAAACTACAACCAAGAAGAAGCATGGAAGTAACTTCCACAATCTCCCAAAAAAAGGGTAGCTACACAAACATAATTCCACCTCTAATAACAAAAATAACAGGAAGCAACGATCATTTTTTTTCCTTAATATCCCTTAAACATCAATGGACTAAATTTCTCCAATAAAAAACGTAGACTATCAGACTGATACATAAACAGGACCCAAATTTTGTTGCATACAAAAACGCACCTCATGACAAAGACAGACATTACCTCAGAGTAAAAGGCTGGAAAACAATTTTCCAAGCAAATGGTCCCAAGAAACAAGCTGGAGTAGCCATTCTAATATCAAATAAAATCGACTTTCAACCAAAAGTAATCAAAAAAGATAAGGAAGGCCCACTACATACTCATTAAAGGAAAAATCTACCAAGATGAACTCTCAATTCTGAACATCTATGCTCCAAATGCAAGGGCACCTACATACATAAAAGAAACTTTACTAAAGCCAAAGCACACATTGCACCTCACACAATATAAGTGGGGGATTTTAACACCCCACTCCTCCAATGGACAGATCTTGGAAAACAGAAACTAAAGAAAGACACATTGAAATTAGCAGAAATTATGGACCAAATGATTAACAGATTCTATAGAACATTTCATCCTAAAGTAAAAGAATATACCTTTTTCTCGCACCTCATGGTACCTTCCCCAAATAGACCATATAATTGGTCACAAAACAGTCCTCAACAGATACAAAAAGATTGAAATAATCCCCTGCATCCTATCAGATCCCCACGGACTAAGGCTGGTCTTTAATAATGACAGAACCAAGGGAAAACCCACATCCATGTGGAAACTGAACAATGCCTACTCAATGATGATTTTTCTCAAGGAAGAAATAAAGAAAAAATTAAAGACTTTCTAGAATTTAATGAAAATGAGGAAACATCATACCAGAACTTGGGACTCCATGAAAGCAGTGCTAAAGGAAAACTCATAGCTCTAAGTGCCTACAAAAAGAAATTGGAGAGAGCACACATTAACAACTTGACACACACCTGAAAGCTCTAGAACAAAAAAAGCAAATACCCCCAAAGAGAGTAGGCGTCAGGAAATAAAAAAACCCTCAGGGCTGAAAATCAACCGAGTAGAAACAGAAAGAACTATACAAAAATAAAAAACAAAACCAGGAGTTTGGTTCTTTGAGAAAATCAACAAGATAGATAAACCCTTAGCCAATTAACCAGAGGCACAGAGACATACCCAAATTAATAAAATCAGATCTGAAAAGGAGACATAACAACAGGAACTAGAAATTCAAAAAAAATCATCAGATCCTACTACAAAAGGCCTATACTCAACAAAACTGGAAAATCTGGATGAAATGGACAAATTTCTAGACAGACACCAGGTACCAATGTTAAATGGAGGAGCAAATAAACCATCTAAACAGTCCCATAACCCCTAAAAAATAGCAGCAGTCATTAAAAGTCTCCCCACCAAAAAAAGCCCAGGACCAGATGGTTTTAGTGCAGAATTCTATCAGACCTTCAAGGAAGACCTAATACCAATTCTCTTCAAACTTTCCACAAAATAGAAACAGAAGGAACACTACCCAATTGTTCTATGAAGCTACAATCAACACTCATACCTAAACCTCAGAAAGACCCAACAAAGAAAGAAAACTTCAGACCAAGTCTCCCTCATGAATATCGATGCAAAAATACTCAATAAAATTCTAGCAAACCGAATCCAAGAACACATCAAAACAATCATCCATCATGATCAAGTGGGCTTTATCCCAGAATGCAGGGATGGTTCAATATTCGGAAATCCATCAATGTAATCCACTATATAAACAAATTCAAAGAAAAAAACCACATGATCATCCATTAGATGCTGAGAAAGGATTTGACAAAATTCAACATCCCTTCATGGTAAAAGTCATAGAAAGAACAGGAATTCAAGGACCGTACCTAAACATAGTAAAAGCAATATACAGCAAACCATAGCAACATCAAACTAAATGGAGAGAAAATTGAAGCATTCCCCACTAAAACAGGACTAGGAAGGCTGCCCACTCCTCCCTACCTATTCAATATATTCTGGAATCCTAGCCAAGCAATTAGACAACAAAAAAATCAAAGGAATACAAATAGGAAAGGAAGAAGTCAAAATATCACAATTTGCAGATGATATGATATATACTTAAGTGACCCCAAAAACTCCACCAGAGAACTCCAAACCTGATAAACATTTCAGCAAGGTGGCAGTTATAAAATCAACTCGAACAAATCATAGCCTTCCTCTACATGAAAGATAAACAGCTGAAAAAGAAATTAGGGAAATACACCCTTCACAATAGTCACACATAAATAAAATACCTCGGTGAATCTAACCAAGCAAGTGAAAGATCTGTATGACAAAACTTCAAGTCTCTGAAAAAAAAATTTGAAAAGATCTCAGGAAATGGAAAAGACTCCCATCTCATGGATTGGAAAGGATTAATATAGTAAAAATGGCCATCTTGCCAAAAGCAATCTACAGATTCAATGCAATCCCCTTAAAATACCAACACAATTCTTTACAGAACTAGAAAGAGAAATTCAGAAATTAAATTTGGAACAACAAAAAACCCAGGATAGCGAAAACCATTCTCAACAATAAAAGAACTTCTGGAGGAATCACCATCCCTGACCTCAAGCTGTACTACAGAGCAATAGTGATAAAAACTGCCTGGTATTGGTACAGAGACAGGCAGGAAGATCAGTGGAAGACCCAGAAATGAATCCACACAAGTATGGTCATTTAATCTTTGACAAAGGAGCTAAAACCATCCTGTGGAACAAGGACAGCATTTTCAACAAATGGTGCTGATTCAACTGGAGGACAGCATGCAGAAGAATGCAAATCGATTCATTCCTATCTCCTTGTACAAAGCTCAAGTCCAGGTGGATAAAGGACCTTCACATAAAACCAGACACACTGAAACTAATAGAAGAGAAAGTGGGGAAGACCCTCGAATACCTAGGCACAGGGGAAAGTTCCTGAACAGAACACCAATGGCCTATGCTCTAAGATCAAGAATTGACAAATGGGACCTCATAAAATTGCAAAGTTTCTGTAAGGCAAAGGACACTGTCAATAGGACAAAACGGCAACCAACAGATTGGGAGAAGATCTTTACCAATCCCACATCCGATAGAGGACTAATATCCAACATATACAAAGAACTCAAGAAATTAGACTCTAGGCAACCAAATAACCCTATTAAAAAATGGAGTAAGGAGCTAAACAAAGAATTCTCAACTGAGGAAATATGAATGGCTGAGAAGCACCTAAAGAAATGTTCAGCATCCTTGGTCATCAGGGAAATGCAAATCAAAACAACCCTGAGATTCCACTTCACACCAGTCAGAATGGCTAAAATAAAAAACTCAGGTGATAGCAGATGCTGGTGAGGATGTCGATAAAGAGGAACACTCCTCCATTGTTGGTGGGATTGCAAGATGGTGCAACCACTATGGAAAACAGTCTGGAGGTTCCTCAGAAAATTGGACATATCACTACCTGAGGACCCAGCTATACCACTCCTGGGTATATATCCAGAAGATGCTCTAACACATAACAAGGACATATGCTCCACTATGTTCATAGCAGCTTTATTTATAATAGCCAGAAACTGGAAAGAACCCAGATGCCCTTCAACAGAGAGGAATGATACAAAAAAATGTGGTACATTTATACAATGGAATATTACTCAGCTATTAAAAACAATGAATTTGATAAATTCTTATATAAATGGATGGAAGTAGAAAATATCATCCTGAGTGAAGTAACCCAATCACAAAAGAACATACATGGTATTCACTCACTGATTATTGGATTTTAGCCCAGAAGCCTGAAATACCCAAGATTCAACTCACAGACCACATAAAGCTCATGAAGAATGATGACCAAATAGGGGAGCCTTCAGTCCTTCTTAGAAGGAGTAACAAAATACTCAAGGGTGCAAATATGGAGACACAGTGCAGGACAGAAACTCAAGGAGGGACTGTCTACAGACCATTCCACCTGGAAATCCATCCTATGTGCAGTCACCAAAGGTAGAGGTTGATGTGGATGTCTGGATGTACATGCTGACAGGAGCCTGATATAGCTGTCTCCTTAGAGGTCTGCAAGAGTCTGACATACTCAGAGGCAGATGCTCACAGCTAACCATTAAACTGAACATGGGGTTCCCAATGGAGAAGAGAGAGTGAAGGCTGAAGGAATTGAGAGGATTCGCGACACCATGAGAAAAGCAACAATCCCAACCAACCAGAGCCCCCAGGGTCTAAACCACCAGCCTGGGAGCGCTTAGGGAGGGACCCATGGCTCCAGCTGTATATGCAAGGGAGCTATATATAAGTGGGAGAAGAGATCCTTGGTCCCATGAAGGCTGGACGTCGTGGGGGGGGGATACTCGAGGGTGGGGAGGTGAGGTACAGGGGAGGGTGGGTGGGGGTACACCAAGGTGGAGGCAGGAGGAGGGGGAAGGGATAGTGAGTTCCTGGGAGGGAGCGGGGGGAAATGGGGTAAGGAGAGAACATCTGAAATGTAAAAAAAATTTTCCAATAAAAAATTTCCAATTTAAAAAAAATAGTGTCATTTGGTTCTCTGGAGTCTAACTTCTTGAGTTCTTTGTATATATTGGATATTAGCCCTCTATCAGATGTAGGATTGGTAAACCTACCTGTTTTTCCCAACCTATTGGTTGCTGTTTTGTCCTATTGACAGTGTCTTTTGTCTTACAAAAGCTTTGCAACATTTTGAGGTCCCATTTGTCTATTGTTGATCTTAGAGCATAAACCATTGGTGTTCTATTCAGAAAAATTTCCTCTGTGCCTACGAGTTAGAGATTCTTCCCCACCTTCTCTTCTATTAGTTTCAGTGTATCTGGTTTTATGTGAAGGTCCTTGATCCACTTGGACTTGAGCTTTGTATAGGGAGATAAGAATAGATCAATTTGCATTCTTCTATGTGCTGACCTACAGTTGAACCAGCACCATTTGTTGAAAATGATGTCTTTTCCACTGGGTGGTTTTAGTTTCTTTGTCAAAGATCAAGTGACCATAGGTGTGTGGTTCATTTCTGGGTCTTCAATTCTATTCCATTGATCTACCTGCCTGTCTCTATACTAATACCATGCAGTTTTTTATCATTATTGCTCTGTAGTACAGCTTGAGGTCAGGGATGGTGATTGTTCCACAAGTTTTTTTATTGTTGAGAATAGTTTCCGGTATTCTGGTTTTTTTGTTATTACAAATGAATTTGAGAATTGCTCTTCCTAACTCTATGAAGAATTGAGTTGGAATTTTGATAGGGGTTGCATTGAATCTTTTTGCTTTCAATTGAATCTAGATTGCTTTCAGCAAGATGGTCATCTTTACTATCTTAGTCCTGCCAATCCACTAGCCTGGGAGATCTTTCCATGTTCTGAGATCTTCGATTTCTTTCTTCAGAGACTTGAAGTTCTTGTCATACAGATCTTCACTTGTTTGGTTAGTCACAACAAGATACTTTATATTTTTTGTGACTATTGTGAAGGATGTTGTTTCCCTAATTTCTTTCTCAACGGTTCATCCTTTGACTATAGGAAGCTACTGATTTGTTTGAGTTAATTTTATATCCAGGCACTTTGCTGAAGTTGTATATCAGATTTACAAGTTTTCTGGTGGAATTTTTGGCATGACTTAAGTATACTATCATATCATTTGCAAATAATGATATTTTAACTTCTTCCTTTCCAATTAGTATCCCTTTGACCTCCTTTAGTTGTCTAATTGCCCTAGCCAGAACTTCAAGTACTATATTGAGTAGATAGGGAGAGAATGGGAAGCATTCTCTAGTCCCTGATTTTTGTGGGATTGCTTCAAGTTTCTCTCCATTTAGTTTGATGTTGGCTATTGGTTTGCTGTACATTGCTTTTACTATGTTTAGATACGGGCCTTGAATTCCTGAATTTTCCAAGACTTTTAACATGAAGAGTGTTGAATTTTGTCAAATGTTTTTCAGCATCTAATGAAATGATCATATGGTTGTTTTCCTTTGAGTTTGTTTATGTAGTGGATTATGCTGATGAATTTCCGAATATTGACCCATCGCAGCATCCTTGAGATGAAGCCTACTTAATCATGGTGAATGATTGTTTTGATGTGTTTTTGGATTCTGTTTGCAAGAATCTTATTGAGTATTTTTGCATTGATGTTCATAAGGGAAATTGGTTTGAAATTCTATTTCTTTGTTGGGTGTTTGTGTGGTTTTGATATCAGCATAACTAGGGGGTAGTGTTCCTTCTATTTTTATTTTGTGGAATACTTTGAAGAGTATTAGTATTAGGTCTTCTTGAAGGTCTGATAAGAATTCTGCACTAAAACCATTTGGTTCTGGTTTTTGTTTTGTTTTGTTTTATTTTGTTTTGGTTGGGAGACTTTTTTTTTTCCTTTTTTAATTTTATTTTTTTGCTTATTCACTTTATAACCCTCCCAGTCACCCCCTCCCACAATCCTTCCCCATCTCTTGTTTTCTGAGTACCCCCTCCTCCTGTATCCCCCACCCTGCCACTTTAAGTCTCTGAGAGGCTAGGTGCTTCCTCTCCCATTGAGGCCAGATGAGGCACCCAGCTAGAAGACCATACTCCATATACAGGCTGCATGTTTTGGGATAGCCCCCACTCCAGATGTTTGAGACCTGCATGAAAACCAAGCTGCACATTTACAACATATGTGCAGGGAGGCCTAGGTCCAGCCCATGGAGGTAGATCTGTGTAGACTAGGTATGCTCCACGGTTGGTGATTCAGTCTCTGAGAGCTCCAAGGGTTCAGGTTGGTTTACTCTGTTGATCTTCCTGTGCAGTTCCTATCTCCTTAGGGCCCACAATCCTTCCCCCTATTCTTCTATAAGAGTCCTCAAGCTCCATCCACTGTTTGGCTCTGGATGTCTGTATCTGTCTGAGTCAGCTGCTGGTTAGAGCCTCTCAGAGGACAGCTTGCCCCGTCTGTTCTCAGGCTGCAGGTTTAGATCCTGGGAGCTCTGGTTGAATCTTTTGATACTCGTTCTAAAAAGGACAAAAGCACCCTCATTTGGTCTTTCTCCTCTTCTTGAGTTTCATGAGGTTTATGGGTTGCATCTTAGGTATTGTGTGTTTTGGGGCTAATATCCGCTTATCAGTGAGTGCATACCATGTGTGTTCTTTTGTGATTGGGTCATCTCACTCAGGATGATATTTTCTAGCTCCATCCATTTGTCTAAGAATTTCATGAGCTCATTATTTTTAATAGCTGAGTAGTACTCCATTGTGTAAATGTACCACATTTTCTGTATCCATTCTTCTGTTGAAGGACATCTGGGTTCTTCCAGCTTCTGGCTATTATAAATAATGACTGCTTCTATTTCTTTAGGGGTTGTGAGACTGTTTAGATGGTTTATCTGATCCTAATTTAACTTTGGTATTTGGTATCTGTCTATAAAATTGTCCATTTCATCCAGATTTTCCAGTTTTCTTAAGTATAGGCCTTTGTAGTAGGATCTGATGATTTTTTGAATTTCCTCAGTTTCTATTGTTATATCTCCATTTTCATTTCTGATTTTGTTAATTTGGGTACTGTCTCTCTGCCCTCTGGTTAGACAGGCTAAGGGTTTATCTATCTTGTTGATTTTCTCAAAGAACCAGCTCCTGGTTTTGTTGACTATTTGTATAGTTCTTTCTGTTTCTACTTGATTGATTTCAGCCCTGAGTTTGGTTATTTCCTGCCATCCTCTTGGGTTATATTTGCTTCTTTTTGTTCTAGAGCTTTCAGATGTGCTGTTAAGCTGCTAATGTATGCTCTCTTCAATTTCATTTTGGAGGCACTCAGAGCTATGAGTTTTCGTCTTAGCACTCCTTTCATTGTGTCCCATAAGTTTGGGTATATTGTGCCTTCATTTTCATTAAACTCTAAAAAGTCTTTAATTTCTTTCTTTATTTCTTCCTTGATCAAGTTATCATTCAGTAGGCATTGTTTAGCTTCCGTGTGTATGCAGGCTTTCTATGTTTTGTTGTTATTGAAGACCAACCTTTGTCCATGGTGATCTGATAGGATGCATGGGATTATTTCAATCTTTTTGTATATTGAGGCCTGTTTTGTGACCGATTATATGGTTAGTTTTGGAGAAGGTACCATGAAGTGCTGAGAAGAAGGTATATTCTTTTGCTTTCGGATGAAATATTCTATAGATATCTTTTAAATCCATTTGGTTCATAAGTTCTATTAGTTTCACTGTGAATCTGTTTAGTTTCTGTTTCCATGATTTGTCTGTTGATGAGAGTGGGGTGTTGAAGTCTCACACTATTACTGTGTGAGGTGCAATGTGTGCTTTAAGCTTTAGTAAAGTTTCTTTTATGTATGTGGGTGCCCTTGCATTTGGAACATAGATGTTCAGAATTGTGAGTTCTTCTGGTAGATTTTTCCTCTGATGAGTATGAAGCATCTTTCTTTATCTTTTTTGATATCTTTTGGTTGAAAGCCGATTTTATTCGATATCAGAGTGGCTACTCCAGCTTGTTTCTTGGGACCATTTGCTTGAAAAATAGTTTTCCAGCCCTTTACTCTGAGGTAGTATCTGTCTTTGTCACTGAGGTGTGTTTCCTGTATGCAGCAAAATGCTGGGGTCTGTTTACATATCCAGTCCTTTAGTCTATGTCTTTTTATTGAGGAATTGAGTCCATTGATGTTAAGAGATATTAAAGAATAGTGATTATTGTTTCCTGTTATTTTTGTTATTAGAGGTGGAATTATCTTTGTATGGCTATCTTCTTTTGGATTTGTTGGAAGAGGATTACTTTCTTGCTTTTTCTAGGATGTATTTTCCCTCTTTGTGTTAGAGTTTTTCATCTATTAACCTTTGTAGGGTTGGATTTGTGGATAAATATTGGGTAAATTTGGTTTTGTTATGGAATATCTTGGTTTCTCCATCTCTGGTAATTGAGTTTTGTTGGTTATAGTATCCTGGGCTGGCATTTGTGTTCTCTTAGGGTCTGTATGACATCTTTCCAGGCTTTTATACTATCTGGTGAGAAGTCTGGTGTAATTCTGATAGGTCTGCCTTTATATGTTACTTGGCCTTTTCCCCTTAATGCTTTTAATGTTCTTTCTTTGTTTTGTGCATTTGGTGTTTTGATTATTATGTGCTGGGAGGTATTTCTTTTCTGGTTTAGTCTATTTGGCGTTCTGTAGGCTTCTTGTATGTTTATGGGCATCTTGTTCTAGGTTAGGGAAGTTTTCTTCTATAATTTTGTTGAAGATATTTATTGGCCATTTAAGTTGGGAATCTTCACTCTCTTCTATACCTATTATCCTTAGGTTTGGTCTTCTCATTGTGTCCTGGATTTCCTGGATGTTTTGGGTTAAGAACTTTTTGCATTTGTTTTGACAGTTGTGTCAATATTTTCTATGGTATCTTCTGCACCTGAGATTCTCTCTTCTATCTCTTGTATTCTGTTGTAATGCTTGCATCTATGACTCCTGATTTCTTTTTTTCTATCTCCAGGGTAGTCTCCCTTTGTGATTTCTTTATTGTTTCTACTTCCATTTTAATGTCCTGGATGGTTTTGTTCAATTTCTTCACCTGTTTGGTTGTGTTTTTTGTAATTCTTTAAGGGATTTTTGTGTTTCCTCTTTAAGGGCTTCTACCTGTTTATCTGTGTTCTCCTGTATTTCTTTAGGGGAGTTATTTATATCCTTAAAGTCCTCTATCATCAGAGTCTTGCTTTTTTTTTTAAATCAGAGTCTTGCTTTCCCAGTGTGTTGGGTATCCAGGTCTTTCGGTGTGGGAGAACTGGGTTTTGATGAGGCTAAGTATCCTTGGTTTTGGTTGCTTATGTTCTCCTGCTTGCCTCTCATCATCTGGTTATCTCTGGTGTTAGCTGGTCTTGCTGTCTCTGACTGTGGTTTGTCCCTTCTGCAAGCCTGTGTGTCAGCACTCCTAGGAGACCAGTTCTCTCTGGGATGAATTTGGGTATGGAGAGGTGTGGCACAGGGTCAGCTCTGGGCCCAGAGGGAAACCGGAAGGATCTTGTCCCAGGCTTTTCTTGTGTCCTGAGGACTCTGGGTGGGTCCCTCAGAGCAGAAGTGGTAGTCTTACCTGTGCTCACAGGTGTGTCAGCACTCCTGAGAGACCAGTTCTCTCCTGGCAGTATTTGGATATTGAGAGCCATGGCACAAGGTCCCTAAATAATATTTTTAAAAACCCATGTCATATCTGCCATTGTGGACAGGGGACATTTTACAAGGTCCCACATCTACGTGAGCTAGTAGCCAACTAGTGGGTGCTTACAGAAGGAGTGTAAGTTTTCTTTAGGGATGAGCCCCCTGATAGGTTATGCAATACATATTGGTCAACCTTGAACACAGATAAATAAAAGCAACACTGAATGGACTTAGTAGGGTTTATGTGTGTAACTATGTGTTGTGTATGAATGCATCTATATATGTGTCTTAAGGTTTTAATGCTGGGAACAGACACCATGACTAAGACAATTCTTATAAGGACAACATTTAATTGGAGCTGGCTTACAGGTTCAGAGGTTCAGTCCAGTATCATCAAAGCAGCAACATGGCAGCATCCAGCAGGCATGGTGCAGGAGGAGCTGAGAGTTCTAAATCTTCATCGATCTGAAGGCCACTAGGAGAAAACTGGCTCCTATGTGGCTAGGAGAGGGTCTCTTTTTCCAATCCCACAGTGACACATTTCCTCCAACAAAGCCATATCTCCTAAGAGTGCCACTCCATGGACCAAGTATATTCAAACCATCACAGTATGTATGTATGTATGTACGTATGTATGTATGTATGTATGTATGTATGTATAACAATTTTATATATGAAGAAGAGGTCATAAGAGGGAGTGGGAGGTGGAGGGAGATGGGGATAGGTGAAAATAATCTAACTACAGTATTCATGTATAACATTCTTAAAAATAGAAAAAATTCTGTCATATATTGAAAGATTATGACATTAAAAAAGTTTCAAAATCTATTGGGTCTATTTTGATAGGCATTGATTTTTCTAAAGACATATTCATTAGATGGCTACATTCTTTTCTTAAATATTTTTTTATTATTTTTTTATTGGAAATTTTATTTACATTTCAGATGTTTTCCCCTTACCCCGTTTTCCCCCTCCCTCCCAGGAACTCCCTATCCCTTCCCCCCTCCTCTTGCCTCTATGATGGTGTACCCCCACCCACCCTTCCCCTTCCCCGTACCTCACCTCCCCACCCTCAAATACCACCCCCCATGATGTCCAGCCTTCATGGGACCAAGGATCTCTTCTCCCACTTATAAATAGCTCCCATGTATATATAGCTGGAGCCATGGGTCCCTCCCTAAGTGCTCCCAGGCTGGTGGTTTAGACCCTGGGGGCTCTGGTTGGTTGATACTGTTGCTTTCCTCATGGTGTCACGAATTTTCTCAACTCCTTCAGTCTTCACTCTATCTTCTCTGTTGGGAACCCCATGATCAGTTTAATGGTTAGCTGTGAGCATCTGCCTCTGAATATGTCAGACTCTTGCAGACCTCTAAGGAGACAGCTATATCAGGCTCCTGTCATCATGTACTTCGTGACATCCACATCAATGTCTACCTTTGTTGACTGCACATGGGATGGATACCCCTGGCTACGTTCTTAATGAATGCCTATCAGATTGGAATAAAAGGTTAATCAGAGTTCTTTAGAGAGCAGAGTTAGGGTATCTGGGAATGAGGGTCAGAATCTGCTTTAAGGAGAATTGTTCATAATTATCTATACAAGTCTCATGATTAGATTCTGAGGCTGTATAGATAGGGTTCTTTCATGGTAGCCACTAAGTCCCCTTTCTTCTTGTTTGTGATCGGTGTGAGCCATCCATTCAGACTTTTGGATTGCTTTATTTGGGTTGAGTGAATTCCTT